>NDGN011422993.1:0-13247 GCA_002564285.1 Tympanoctomys barrerae
ATCCTTTGTCAGTGTCAGCCATGTGGATGAGTCACGGCCATTGCTTGAGCAATTTGCTCTCTGAAAGCCTGAGAAAATGTTTTTTCTCCATATGACTCTCCTTAGGCACATTCTACATAATCGATCACTTTTTTCTTTGGCACCATAATCTCCTTGATCAGAAAATTTGGGGCACAACTGAGTTACATGATGTTTCAGTTACAGTTCTCATATGTCCTGACTCTTAATTGACCTTGAAAGACTAGGGCCAAAATGTTGACTGCCCTTTAGGCCCTCCTTTTTCTCTAATTTTTGGTCTGCAAACTTAAGTTGTTAACCCGCCAGTGAAAAACTAGCTTTAAAAAATTTTTTTTATGGTGCTAGAAATTGAACTCAGGACCTTGTGCTTGCCACTCAGCTATGTTTCCACCCGCTGCTTTTTAAAGATATATATTTGGTACAGTGTCTCACTACACAGATCAGACTTGTAGTGATTCTCCTGTTTTCAGCCTCTGCAGCACTGGGATTACAGGTGTGCACCTCCATGCCTGGACTTGGTGGCTGGCTCAGCATGCTGGGGGTGGACATGGGGGGCTGGCGTGTGGTACCGGGCATTGAAACCCCAGGGACTGAACCCTAGTCCCTGTGCTTGCCTAAGCAGGCACTTAGTCTGCTGAGCTATCTGGCCCTAAAATGAGCGTTTCATATTGTTAATTTTCTGTAGTTTCCTTTTTCAGTTTTACTGGTTTCACCTCTTTTTTCCCCCATCATCCTTTTGTTGTAGTGTTGGTTCATTTTGCTTTCTTCCAGGCAGAAATTTATTGTTTTGATTTATAATTAATAGCGTTTATTAATTTTGTTACTCAAAAATATTTCATCTTTGGCCATTAGAAGCTCTTTCATTGGCTCATGTCCCTTTAATGTACCTTATATTTTTTGTGACATAGCCTCTTTGTGTCATTTTTTGAGTACTTTCTTAACTTTGGAACTAACAAAATGCTTTATGTCTAGCTTAAGTATTTCTGCTCCTAGTATAGAAACAACTATTTCTCCGAGGAGCCATCTCCTTTAATTGGAGAATGATATAGGAAACCAAGGTTTGAGTGCTCAGTTGTAATGTCAGTCTGGGATGTTATTGTTTGTAGATGCTCTCAATTGATTGAGCAGGGCTGTGGGGAGATGGCTCAGTGGAATATGCACTTCCCTGGCAAGCTCAAGGGCATGAGTTCAATCCCTGGTTCTGCCAAAAAAAAAAGAGAAAAAGAAATCAGTTGATTGAGCAGGGTAACATATGTTTGTATACTAAGTAGCATAAATAACATGTATAAATTATGTTTTTATGTGTAGCATTCTATATTTTGTTTAGCTAAACACAAGTTTATGTAGATGTCTGCAGCTTTAAACTATTGCCACGTGTATTCTGGCATCTCCCCTTGTTTATAAACACCCATACTATGAGCTTGAAACTGATCATCCACTGTCCATGATCTATTTACTTTTAAAATGTTGTATACATGTATAACCCTATCAGAATTGTTCACTTATGCCCTATAGGAAACATTCACAGGTCAAGTACAAGATTATGTGCAATTTCTTTTGCTTTTGTCTTAATAGACTCCATTAATTCCTAACCTTACTCAGGTCAGCATCTTTTCCTGTTAGTCATTTCAGAGATGATTGTACGTACTCTTTTTGTGTGTGTGTGTGTGTGTGTGTGTGTGTGTGTGTGTGTGTGTGTTTGGGGCCACTCAGGAGGCATTCAGGGCAGGTCTGGTTTGGCTTGAGGATGAGGGGATCGGACTACAGCATCCTGAGCCTGACTGCTTTGTTTCAGCAGGCACTTAAACACCTGAGCTAATGAGCAGGCCCCCTGTACATACTGTTTATGAAATATGGAAAATATGTAGTACTGTATAACTTTGAAGACAAGTCATAAAAGGCTATGTGAGTCTTCTCAGCTTTCTGGAGATCTTGCTTCCCTTGCTTTTTTTCTTTTTTCTCTCTTTGCTCTTAAAGCAAGCTTGTATGTGATTCTAGGCCTCAGACTTGAACAAGTGACAAGCCACTGTACCTGGTGCACCCTCATAAATTTGATTCATGGCCTATTATATCCATGAATCAAATCTGAGGTGTGGACAGCTCTCAATGGCATGTTGTGCCATGCCACTGCTCTGCTGAAAACTCAGCTCCCAGTAATTCTAAAACTAGTGCCAGTAAAGGACAACAATAACAAAAAAGATAATGTTTAGTGTAATAAAAGACTATTTAGGAATAAAACATAGAAAAGAAGAGGATAGGCAGCTCCTGTTGAGGTGGTGGGAGCTTGAGAGTGGAAAGTATCCAAGCTCTTATTGGCTTTGTTTATTGGGGACTAATGCCTCTTCATCCCCCAGGTGGGCGCTTGTCAGTATCTGAGCTGTTGTTGCCTTGACTGTCTTTGATCCTAACCAAGCTAGGCCTTCTGGCCTAGTTTAGTCTTATCTTTTCCCTACCTACAGTTCCACCTGTCCCTACACACTGATACCAAGAATATAGCAAATGGTGGTTATTGCAATCGAGTAATGGAGTTACTATATAGATGTAACATTGTTATAACAGGTATGGGTACTAGAAAAACTGCTTCACAAGTCACACTGTTGTTTAGTCTTTTTAGTATTTTTAAGAATCATACTGTTTTCATAGTACCATTTTATATTTCAGCATTGCCCAGAAATATTTGTCATTATTAGCAGTTACTTTCTGTTTCTTATTGTTTAAGGTAATACTCTAATGAGCATGAAGTTGTATCTTATTGTGGTTTTGATTTGCTCTATATCAGTCATCAGGGCATTTTAAATTAACACATTTAAAAATCATACACCAAAAAAAAAATGCCTAAAATCTAGAACACCTAGTTCATTCTTTTAACTTATTTCTTTGAGTCTTTATTTTCAATTTAAGAGAATTTATATTGATTGTTAAATAATTTTATTAAATAATTGCACCATGTGACTCATTCCATCCATTTACATCCTAATTTCCTGTTTAGATTTTTTTTTTCTTGTTGTCTGATGGGGCAAATCATCTTGATAGTGTTTTGGTCATTTTGGTTATTATGCTAGGAAAATTTTTTTTTTGATTATTCAGTACAGGGTCTATAGGGTTTCACTACAAAGATTGGACTTGTAGTGATCCTCCTGTTTTCAGCCTTCTAAACACTGGGATTACAGGCAGGCACACCACCACAACTAGGCTCAGTGGGCCCCAGGGGCGTGGCTGGCATGGCAGGCTGGGGATCAAACCCCTGGCCCCTGCATCTGATAAATAAAGTCTTGTTTTTGTTTTTGTTTTCAATTTTTATTTATCCTGGTTTATTCTATAACTAGAGAACTAAATCCTTCTACAGAAATTGAAGAGTGGGCTAATCCTCCTCCGCATCATCCCTAGCTCCAGCCCAACACTGGCCCTTCTTTGCATTCTTCCTCTTCACATGACCCAGGTGGCCTTCCATATGATGAGTGCAGGGAGAAGTCCATGTGCTTCTGGGAGTCCAGGCACACAGTGAAGGATGGGATGTTCACTGCTTGCTTGCGGACCCTGATGTGGCACTGGCATTGTGGATGGACTTGGCAAGCCTAGCTTGAAGACCTGAGTCTGCAGGCACCTCTCCAGAAAGTCCTCAGTTTTTAGGCCCAGGATGTAACCCAGCTTCATCTTGCCCTCATCCAGCACCCCCATGTGGACGAGTTGCCATAGGAGAGCCTTGCCTTCGAAGAGATGCCGTGGGTCCTTTTCGTCCAGCGTTGGCAGCTCCCTGGCAGCATTGCTGATCTTGGCCAGAGTGAATTTGACCCTCCAGACCTCATGCTTGTTCTGGAGCCCATACTCGCTGACTATCAGCTTCAATTCTTGGTCAAGGCGGGACTTCTCGAAGGACCTCCGTGGGGTTACATAGGTCTTACACAAACCCAGCTCTTCACCACTGGCGTGTTGGCTCCGTGCGCCTGTGAGCTGATCTTGACAACTGAGAGAAAGGCTTTTTTTTAAAGATTCTTGATGGTAGTTAAATGTTTTGTTGTGATGTATGGGCTCTTCCTTAACTTTATAGAGTTTGTTTCTAGCAGTGATATTCTGGTCTGCTTCTCTCTTTAGTGTTGATTAGATTATAGTTTAGTTCCTGTGTTGTCTTGAGGGAGTATAAGGTGCTTTCTTGAGGCTTCTTATATTCTTGTTCACTCATCTTTGGTTCCAGGTAGAAACTATTTGGCCTGTATCTTGCATGCATGTGGGGCATAAGGACACTCTCAGATCTCTTAAGTTTGTTTCGCCTCAATTTAGTCTCTGTTAGTATGCTGGTTATAAAATAGGGAATGAAATGGTCTATGTCAGTGACAGTGAACTTTTTATTTTAAAGACCAAGTACCAAACTATAACCTAAAACCCACTTATTTATCATAAAGTGCCAATACTGCAGTTAAACTTGAATACTGAGGTTGCTTTATTTTTTTAAAAATGTGTTTGGTTGTTACAGGGTCTCACTATGCAACTCGGACTCATAGTGTTCCTCCTGTTTTCAGCCTCCCCAGCTCTGGGATTATAGCTGTGCAATACCACACCTGGAGTTTATGACCTGCTCAGCCCGCCCTGGGAGTGGGGCTAGCACAGCATGTGGTGCTGGGGAATGAACCACAGTCCCCTGCACTTCCCTAAGCAGGCACTTTAGTCCACTGAGCTATCTCACCAGACTCACTGAAGTTTATTTGTTTTTTGTTATTTTTTGTTTTTTGTATTTAGGACAGGGTATGCAGGGTGTAGAGGATCTCACTATGTAGATGACACTCAGTAGTGATCCTCCTGTTTACAGCCTCCCAAGTGCTGAGATTACAGGTGCATGCCACAACACCCAGTCTCTATTGCTGGCTCAGCGCACCCTGCACCCTGGGGGCAGGGCCTGCAGGGCAGGCCTGGGGATCAAATTCTGGGCCCCTGTGAATCTGCTGAGCTATTCACTATAGGCCCTGCTCTATAGTTATTTAAAAAGTAAATGTTATTAACACCTTTTGTTTTAAAAGAAAAACAGTAACTTACCATCACTATCTGGAGGGATGGTGTCATTAGCACTACTGGATCAAAACAACACGTGAGTGTGAAGCAGGGGCTGGGAAAGATACTAGTTTGATGCCCCCAAGCTGCCTGTTGTTGTCACTACTGCCATATGTGGTTGCTCTATCAGGAACAGGGCCTTCTTCTTTTGTTGTCTCCCCTTTTGCCTAATTGTTTGGTGTAGATTCAAGGCTGATCTGTTGCCCATTCTAGGAAAATGTAGGAATGAACAAGAAACTTAACCAAAGAATCACATTATAGTTCCTTAATACTGAAGTTTCTAGCTAGTCCCTTTCTTCCTCCTACACCTTCAGGATCCTGGTATTATGGATTTTTTTTGGGGGGGGTTGGGTGGTGGTGGTTGTTTAGACAGAGTCAAGCTATGTAGTTAAAACTGGTCTTAAGTTTACTATATAGCCCAGGCCTTGATCCAGTGCTGAAGAATTTCAGGTGTAAGTGCTACACGTTGGCCCTGGGTTGCACAATCTACATTACAATATCAGGAGGGAAGAGAGGCTAGCTAGCTTCCTGAGCTGCTGCCCCTTCCTTTGCTCTGCTCTTTGCCTCCATTTTGAACAGCTGCACTGTGCCTTGTGCCACTCTGCCTTGGAGCCAGCTGAGTATGGACTGAAACCTCCACTATGAGCTAAATGAACCTTAATTCTGGTTGTTGGGTATTTTGTCCCAGCAATGAGAGAAGAATAACTGAGACACTAAATCTCCTACTCTGAGATTACAGAGTGTTTACCACCATGATACCTGAGTTGTTGATCAATGGATAATCTGTAAGGAATTTAGTTGTACTTAAAGGAAGAAGCTCCAAAATCCCATTTAATTCCAGAATCAAAAACCTTTTTTGGTAACATTTTGGTGTAGTTTTTTTTTTTTTTTTTTTAATCTTATATCTATTTATTTATTTGGTACAAGGTCTCTGTGCAGCTCAGACTCATAGTGATCCTCCTATTGTAGCCGCCTCAGTGCTGGGTTTACAGGTGTGCATCACCATGCCTGGTTTCACATAGTACTTTAGATTTCTAATTTATGCTCTTTTAAGAGTGTAGACCACTATGACTGCTACTTACTCTTTTTCTTTGATATTTAAAGGTTGAGGATTAAGAGGGAAAAAATACTTTTGTTATGTTTATATATACTTTGATAAATAGATATATGTGTACACGTTAGTATGTATCTCATGTAATATAAATATGTGTTTGTTTGGCTGCTTAGTTCACCAACTTTTAGTCTAAACAGAGTAGTCATGATTTTTCTAGTGTACTTCATTGTGTTAGCTGTGTATAGATTTAGTTTACGCCTCAAGACTTTTATCAATACTTTGGATTTTTATGTGTGAAGATTTGACTTTTCAAAACTTTTAAAATACATACTTTAATCATAGATTTTAGACTTACCAGTAAGTCTTTGAATGTAAAAGCTCCCTTGATTCTAACATCTTTTAAACTAATAAGTATTTTCATGAAATTTTCTTTTAGTTCATGCCTGTGGAATTCATCAGAAAGTTCTGGCAGCTGATGTTTGTTCTAAAAGTACACCAGACTTGAAAAAAACGTCAGGTGAAAAACTAAATGGTCTCTGTGCTGAAGCTGATGAAGAATTTTACATATCAGTTGGCTCACCCACTGTTCTTCTGCATGAAAAGCCATCTGAATCGCAAAATGCTATTTCATCTGCTCAAAAGAGAGAAACTAAAACTTTTGGAAATTCAGTAAATATGTTATCTTCAAATACAGAGATTTCTCTTAAAACCAAAAAAAGGTAACTTTTCATTTGAATAATACTGTTACTTTAAACATTTCAACTTTCATATTAAAACTTTAATAGATTAACAATTTGGTGTAGGTTATTATTTTGTTAATCTTTTATCTATTTATTCATTTGGTACAGGGTCTCACTACGCAGCTTAGACTCATAGTGATCCTCCTGTCTCAGCCTCTCCAGAGCTGGAATTACAGGTGTGTGCACCACACCTGGCTTCAGTGGCTGGCGTGGCGCACCTGGGCCTTGGAATGGCATGGCATGCGGTACAGGAGATTGAACCAGATCCTTGCACTTGCCAGGCAGGTGCTTAGGCCAGCAAGCTATTTCCCCAGCCCCTTGTAGTTTTTTTAGTAAGGACTAAGGAATATTAACATATTATGAGAGAAACAATATGCTTTTTGTATATCCATTTGTACCTAATAAGGAAGGACTTAAAATGTGCTTTAAAGTAACTGGGGGATAATTTTTCTATACTCTGTGGAAAAATGTGCTTTGTTTATGTTGTCTAGTTTTCTGTAAGTTCCTAAAGGAAAAAAAAAATGTTTCACATTTATAACTGCAGAGATTATGTCACTGCTAGGGAAGCAAAGCCTATGCACTGCGGAGAATGGGTTATGCAAAATACTATGCCATTTCTTGGAGATTTCCCTTTCACCTTCAGGAAGCAAAATAGATCGTTCAAGATCTTTTGTTAATAACAACCTGTAAATAGTGGAATTTCTGTCTAGAGTATTATTTTATTCCTGGAGCCAACAGGTTAAGTATATACTGAGACTCTGAAAGTATAGTCTGTTGCAGAGCTCTGAGAAATAGTGCTTTAATCTACACATTTTCTTGGTTTATAATTTAACTGTTTTAATACCCAGTGAAAATCTTATTACGTGGTCTGTATTGTCACTATAAAGAAATTTAGGAAGACTCAGAAACATAGGAGCGTTTTACTTGCCTTTCTTTTAACTTATTAGGTTAAATTTTGAAGATGAAGATATTTTGAGAAATGTAAAGAAAGGCACTAACAAATCAGAGATAGAGGATAAAATATCAAGACAAGAAGAAAGGGGACTATCAGAAACAGCTCCAAAAAGGGTACAAGATACAGAACATGAAATTCAATCACAAACGAAAAAAAGTTTTTCAACATTGTTTATAGAATCTATAATGAGAAAAAGTGAATCCAGGTAAGTGCTTTGACATTGTTTTATTTTTCATTCTATGATATATATTTGAGAATTTCAATATTAGTTAATTTAGAAATAAAAAATTTGACATAGATATCAATTGAATTTTTTTTTCTTTTTTTTTTTTGTATTTTAGGGAAGGGTTTACAGGGTGTTCAAAGTCTCACTACTAGATTGGACTAGGGAGTGATCCACTTGTTTACAGCCTCCTAAAAACTGGGATTACAGGCCGAGCGCCGCCATGCCCAATCTCAATTGCAGCCTCAGTGAGCCCCAGGGGCAGGGCTGGCTCAGCCGGCCCCTGGGTCAAAACCCAACCCCTGCATCTGATTGCAGGCACTTTAATCTGCTGAGCTATTTGGCCGGCCCTTGAATTTGGATATTTTAATTTTTTTTTTTTTTTTTTTTTTTTAATTTTAATGTGTTTAGTACAGGGTCTACAGGGACTCAATACACCGATTGGACTTGTAGTGATCCTATTTTTCAGCCTCCCAAGCACTGGGATTACAGGTGTGTGTCACCATGCCTAGTCTCAGTCATGTATCTTAGTGGGCCCTGGGGCAGGGGCCAGCAGGGCAGGCAGGGATCTAACCCCTGTCCCCTGTGTCTGCCTAAGCCAGTACTTTAATCCACTGAGCTATCAGGCTGACCCTATTGGATAGTTCTTGTCGGCTGGTTTGGAAGACTTAATTTAAAAATTCTTAGTATTACTTTCTTAAATACAGAGAATTAGTATTATAAATAATATATAATAAGGAAATTTAGATTTATTTGTAACAGGTTGGCTATTTCTTTAAATGCTGAAAAATAATGTATCCATTAAGTATTCATTTATTGTGGTCTTCTATTTGTATTGACTTCATTCTGTTTTAGGTTTGTTTCTTTGTTCTTTGAGACAGAATCCTGTTATGTTGTCCAGGCTAGCCTTGAACTCATTGTGTAGCCTAGGCTGGCCTCAAACTTGCAGTTCTCCTGCCTCAGCCTCCCAGATACTTAGATTACATTGTGGGCCATCATGTCCAGCATTCAATGATAATGTTCTTTAAATAAACCAAATAAAATTTGGATTAAAGGTATAGAGAATAAGAGGGTTAGATTAGGGAAACATTTGCCTTTATCACAAACAGATTCTGTGGTATTGTCTGCTTTGTACTGTCTTTTTGTCTCATGCCACAGAGAGAAAATGTACTATTGTCCTGCTACCTTTTTAATAGTATGATTATATTAAATATGTATTATATAAAATGCATTACACATAAATTACAAGATTTGTTTCTGTACCATGATTATGCTATTAAAATATATATGAAATGTTTATGAAGTACACTTGGAATGATTTTTATGTAATGTAGTTTAACATTACTAATTTCAGTTTAGGTAAGCGATTCATATCTAGGAATTTATTCATTTCTTTCAAATTCTCCAGGTTATTGCATTATTTTTTTAAATTAGTTTCTTTGAGTCCACTGGATTTCACTACTGTCTGTTATTTTGCCATTTCTAATTGCTTTGATTCAAATCTTTTTTAGCTTTCTTAGGGTAAGTTTAGCTAAGGGTTTATCAGTCTTATCCTTTCAAAGAAGAAACTCTTTACACTGATCTTTCATATTTTTTTAGTTTCAGTTCCATTGATTTCCACTGTAATCCTTATAATTTCTTTCCATTTATAGGTTTCAGGTGTATATTTGTCCTGTTTTTCTAGGACCATGAGATGCATTGTTATTTATTTTGGACTGCTTTTTGTCTAATCTAGGTATTCATTTCTGTAAACATTATTAGGACTGTTTTGTTTCCTGTGGATTTTGGTATGTTGTATTGCCACTGTCATTTGAGTATAGCTTTTTTAATTTCTCTTCTAATTTCTTGTGAACCATTGATTGTTCAAGAAAATATTAATCTCAAGATATTTGTGTACTTTTTTATTTTGCTGTTGATTTCTAGTTTCATTCTATTATGATATGATATGATGCAGAAGATTACTGAATTCTTTCCTACCTAGTGATATGGCTTAAAATATGATCTATTTTAAAAGTTTTGTGGGCTGCTGAGAAGAATGTATGTTCTGCTATTGTTAGATAAAGCATTCTATAGAAAACTGTTGTGTCCGTTTGTTATATTGAGTGTTTTAAACTCTGAAATATCTTTGTTGAGTTTTTTTGTCTGATGGACCTGTGTGTGAGAGTGGTGTATTGAGGTCCCCTAATATGATTGTATTGGTATCTGTGTGTCTGTTTATGTTAAGTAGTTTTTGTTTATGAAATTGGTGTTTGTGTGTATTCTTTTTTCAATTGTCATCTCTTTCTTGTGAATTAATCCCTTTGCCAGTCTGTAACAATTTCGTTTCTTTTTACAGTTTTGGTTTTAAGTTATTTGTAGAGATTAAAACAGCCACCAAAACAAACAAACAAACAAACAAAAAAAAACCAAAACAGCTACTCCTGCTTATTTGGGGCTCTGGCTGCATGGAATGTCATTTTCTGTCTTTTCATTTTTAGTGTGAATGTGTTTTATGGATGAGGTATGTTTCTGGCAGGTAGCATTTAGTTGGATTTTTTTTTTTTTTAATCTAATCTGCCAGTGGGTCTTTTGATTGGGAGATTAAGACCATTTACATTGAGGGGTATTTACCAATTCTAGTCCTTGTGTAATTTTCTTTTCTGTTTTGGGGGTAGGTATTGGGGGTCTCACTCAGGACCTTGTGCTTCCCAGGCAGGTGCTTATACCTCTGAGCAATATCCCCAGCACTTATTTCTTTTTACAGTTTTGATTTGAAGTCATTTGTAGAAATTAGAATAGCCACTTTTGCTTGTTTGGGACTTTGGCTGCATGGAATATCATTTTCTGTCATTTCATTTTTAGTATGAACTATATCTTGGCTCTAATTTTTTAAATGCTGATGCTATTTATTCATTTTTTAATTTTAATTCTTTCCCCAGATGGTTATATGCTTTTTTCTGGGCTTTTCGATGTTGGTCTTGCTGTTTCTGCTCTAAGATTTCTTTGAGTGTATTCTGCAGTAATGGTTTGGTGATCATGAGATTTTTTTTAACATTTTCTGTTTTGGAAAGTATCAGTCTGTCAGTTTTGAAGGGTAAACTCAAAGCTTTCCTAGCCCTTAAGATTTGTGTTGAGAATTTTTCTGTTAATCTGACAGGTTTGCCAGTTTTACTTGCATGTTTCTTTAACAACTTTAGTATTGTCTGTTCTGAAATTTTGGGATCTTTTTGATTTTCATGTTTCATGTAGATATTTTTTTTTTCCTCTTTTCTATTTTGGGTTCTAAATGCTTCATTTACTAGGGTATACATCTCGCTCTCTTCAATTAAGACTGTTTTTGTATAGGGTTTCACTATGCGGTTTGGACTTGTAGTGATCCTTTTTTTTTCAGCCTTCCCAGCGCTGGGATTACAGGCATGCACCACCATTCCTGGACTCCATTGCTCACTCAGTGTACCTGGGGGTGGGGCCAGTGTGCCATGTGGTCCGTGGACATACTTTTGTGATATTTTGGAAATACTTTTTTTATACCATCAGTTTCCCTCTAATCCTATCTTAATCTTCATAATTCAAAAGTTTGTTGTTTTAGAGTTATTTTTGATGAACTTGTTTGTCAATTTCTGGTTATGTTATTGTTGAGTATCTGAATAAATGGCTTATTAATCTTGTCTTAAAGTCTTCATATTCTACCTTCTGACAGGTCATACTCTAGCTAAAAATTTTAACTGAGTTTTTCATTTGAAGGATTTCTGCTTGTTTCTTTTCATAATCTGATTCCTTACTAGAGTTATGATTTTCATACTTTGTCTTCCTTAACTCATTTAGCCACTTATTTATATTTTAAACTCATTGATTTAATTATCTTAATAATTGAATCATTTGACTCACTTGATTATTTATATCTTCTTTAAGGTCACTTAATTTGTTTTTATTTTTTTAGACAAGGTCTCTTTGTAGTCCAGGCTAGCTTCCACAGGTTAGGAAGATTTTCCCATTAGTTCTGGCTAATTCTTTTCCCACTCCCCATTTTCCATTGATCCTAATTGGCTCAGGCCTCTAAATTTATCCTTGTTTCTTATATCTAGTAGTATTTGGAGTGTGTGCTTAGCTGTGGTCATCGCTGTCCTTTCCTTCTTTTAAAACTTCTTAGTGTTTCACAGGGTTGTTACATGTCTCTACCTGGGCTTAACTCTGCAGCCACAAACCAGGAACAAGTTCCTTTTATTATCATGTGTTTTGGATTATGTCCTAGTAAGTTCCACCAGAGTTTATGGATTATAGCACCTGGAAGGAATGCCCAGCTGTGCCCAACATCCTGTCTTTCCTGGAAATACTATTTTTTTATAAAGGGTATCTAATTCTTTGTACCTAGATTGTGCTTAATGCTGATATGAGTGCTGTATTCTCTGCAGCACCATGATGGATTTCTTTTTTTTTTACATTTCTTTTATTCAACATCTTTGTATTGGTGCTTCTATGTATGAAGTCTTGTGGTTCATTTAAAAAAGATTGGAAGGAATGTACTCTGATTATTCATAGGTTAGTAGTAGTATTTTAAAATAATATAGATAAAAGTTTCCCAGAAAAAATCTTGCCCACCCTTGTTTTGAATATGTTTTGAAGGGCCGGCCAAATAGCTCAGCAGATTAAAGCACCTGAGAGGTGGTGTGGGGGCCAGGGGTTCGATTCCCAGGCCTGGTATGCTGGCCCTGCTCCTGGGCCTTGCTGAGATGGCAATTGAGACTGGGCATGGTGGCGTGCACCTGTAATCCCAGCTCTTGGGAGGCTATAAACAGGTGAATCACTCTGAGTCTGATCTAGTAGTGAGACCCTGCACACCCTGTAGACCCTTCCCTAAAATAAAAAAAAAAAAATGCTTTGAATAGTCAGACTCCAAAAGACCTTTTACAAGACCTTATAGTTTAATATGTACACTAGTGTACTTCGTTTTGGATTATAAATTAATGTGACTGTTTTATGTGATTGAATCTGGGTTCTGATTTTTTTAATATATGTATTTTAGGGGTGTCAAATTAGTTTCCCTGCTCTAATTTTCTGTGATATTGTTAGTGTTATAAATAGGGATGATAAGCTAAAAAAGGAGGGTAGAATTTGTAAGATTCAGAAAAAATTGAGGTATGTGAACTGATTTTATTTTATTTATTTTTTTTTGGCAGAACTGGGGATTGAACTCAGGCCCTTGCGCTTGCCAGGAAAGCGCTTATTCCACTGAGC
>NDGN011422996.1:0-12478 GCA_002564285.1 Tympanoctomys barrerae
GACCTTATTAGATACAAAAGCTACATTTCTTGTTATATAGGTTTTGCTTTATCTTGGTCTTAATCCAGCAGAGAAGTATAAAACCGAAGTATAAAAAGTAAAGCCACATTAATATGCTAGGCTGTAAAAGGCTCAAGTCAGCAACTTCTGACATTGCCAGTCTTGCAGATAACCCACTACTATTATGACTACTGGAGGATATTGGATTATTTTGCTGAATTCACACACCTACAATATTTAAATGGCAATGGAATACCCATCTCTCACAAAACTAAGCAAAAAAAAGGGGATACAAATGAAGGACCATTTTGTATCTGTATATAAAAATAGTTAAGATAGATATACAGCTATTTTTTCTTAATTCAATGAGAACAAAGACTTGTACTAATAGTGTTTGGACAGAATATTATGTCTACATCTTGTACTATAAATAACCACTAAGAAGGCAACAATATGCAGTGTATTAATTATCAAAACTGTCCTACTAATTGGTTTTGAAACTGTCTCATTACTTTTTCTCAATAAAATTAATTTTAAAAATATTCCAGATAACAAAAACTACTACATTAAAGGGCTGTCTACAGATAGATATTACATATTTTATTTTATTTTACTTTAAAGAGAAAAGAAAAACAAATAGTAAAAACTAAAAATGAAACAGAGTAACATACAGAATTATAAAACAAGAATAAAAAAATTAACAATGTTGTTATATTATGTATTTTTATAGTCAAATCTGTTGCTCAGATAAACAAATACAGGTATGTAAGACTCACCAAATAATTAAGCATTAACACTTGCTTTCAATAAACCTTATGTTTTTTCTTGTCCTTTTAAAATAATGATAATAATTTCAAGAACTCATAAGATTAGGGGAATATCTTAGGTGATGTGACTGTCGTGTGGTATTAAGCCTTACTTGTATGTTTATAATTCCTTTGTCCAGTCAGGCCACAAATGCCCAGTTTGCAGGGCTTGGGGCATCGCCATCTTCTGAACCCTGCCTGCTGGGCATCTTCTCTCTGCCTCTCCTTCCCAGGTGTCTAGTTTTCATCCTTTGTGGCATGTAAATAAGCCTGTTTTCCTCCTTTGTGAAATTAGGTAAAGGGCCGGCCTGATAGCTCAGCAGACTAAAGCACCTGCTTAGGCAGAGTGCAGAGGCTGAGGTTCGATCCCCGGTATGCCACGCAGGCCCCACACCTGGGGTGCGCTGAGACAATTGAGACTGGGCGTGGTGGCATGCACCTCTCATCCCAGCACTTGGGAACCTGAAAACAGAAGAATCGCTACGAGTCCATTCTACCTAGTGAGACCCTGAACACCATGTAGACCCTTCCCTAAAGTACAGAAAAAGAAAAAATAAGGTAGTTAAAGATACTCAAAGAAACTAAAAGTTGCTTCTCTTAATATTCTCGAATTTTTATGAATGCTTAGAGACATGGGAAAATGAACCTAATGATCAATGTGGATATTGTTATTTTCTACTCATGGATTTTCTGGAGTATAGATTTCACATAATCCTGGCTAACTCCTTCCTCTCACTTGGTAATCTTCCTTGGAGGCAGTCAATCTCTGTGAAAGTTGACTTCTTCAGAAGAAATTGACTCCCTCCTGAAAGCGGTAATACCTGGTGGCTTGAGACTTTCTCTCTACTTACTATTTAGCTTAGCGCTTGGCGCCCCTTTCCGCAGTCCCACTCCATCCCTTGCTTTGGCCTTACTGGTTTGCAGTGGAACGAATTGTTTTCTTTTCCATACGCGCCCGTCCTGCTGTTCCACGTTGGGCCTTCTTGGAACATTTGACTGGCTACTTACTTATTTATTTTTGCTTTGTATGTATCTTTTATGAGCACGTGCTTGCAGTACATACTGTTCCCATACTTTGGCACGTGCACAGGACTCATCTGAATTCCTTTTTTGTTCTCTTTTCCTTTCTTCTTCTCCATTCCCTCCAGCTCTTGACCCCTTCCCCATTTGAGAAAGATCATCAGTACAATTTCTTAATAAGTCTGACCCATTCCCAGGCATAGTGTCAGCCAGACTCTTGAAAGATACAGTGCCTTGCTTATCACTGTGGAGAGATATTAATCAACTATTTTTTAAGATCAACTACTCTTAAGCCTTGACTTGTTCATGGACCGAGTTAGAGAACATGCTCTCTTAGGGAGTCTTGGAGCAGCGTAAACGAAAGAACATATTCAGCAGAGAGCCCACGCAGGCCACGTGCCCAGGAGAGGTGGATCGCTGGCCTGTTCCACCGCAGGCGAGGTGGGCAAGGCTGGATAGCGCGTCCTGCCTTGCCCAGGGCTGTCTGGTTTTGCACCGAACGAGTGTTTCCTGGGAGATGGCTTAGTCGGTCGCTCTTCCTCAGGGGTGATGGCAGGAGAGAGTTTAACACAGACGTTGGTGCTTTCTTCTGTCTGCCTAAAGGGAATTATTTAACCATTTAGCAGCAATTATTTCCTTGAAAAAAATATAAGGACCAAGTAAGTAAAGAAAATGTCTAAGAAAATGCTGCAACAAAGAGCATAAATCCTAGTGCCCTCGTTTGTCATTTTAAAATCTTTATTGACTTCCTTCTACATGTAGAGTGAACCATACTTTCCCGATCTGTAGAAGTCCTTCACAACCTGGTTTAAATCTGCTCTTGAGACATGTGGGGCTGTGTCTCTTCCCTTTAGAGACAAGAGCATTAGTGATGATCGTGTTGATGAAAACTACCTTTGCTACCTACCAAGCAGAGTTCTAAAGACTGTCCAGCATGCTGAGGCAGGGTCCCCGCCTCTCCCCGTGGTGGTCGCCTGCATCCCACCCGGCACTCAGTCTTTGCCACACTGTGCCCGCAGCTCTAAGCTCCTCATGTTTACATATTTCGTCATGCCCTGGAGGACACCTCCTCTCTGACTTCTCATGAGACTCAGGACAGGCGCTTCGCCCTTCTCCTGTGAGCCTCAGCCCTGCACAACTGCCTGCCCAAGTGTGCACCTGCCCGAGCGTGCACCTGCCCGAGCATGCACCTGCCCGAGCGTGCACCTGCCCGAGCGTGCACCTGCCCGAGCGTGCACACGTCTCAGCATTTGCTACTGTGCTGTCCTGTTCAGCTGTTGCCACACTTTGAAGAAGTCACCTGTATCTTTCACTGAGAACTCACTCACCTCCCCAGCAAGGGGTGAGGAAGACTGAGGTGCTGGCAAGTCGCCTGCTTGGAAAGTCACCCCCAGAGTTTTTCTGAGCAATTCAGTGATCATTTTTTTTAATCTAGTGAATAATTATGAAGGTGATTTACTGCATAGAAATGCACCTGGATTTTTTTATGGAATGGAAAGATTATAGTTTAAAACAATTATTTATTATGAAATAAGGCCGTTGATAGAAATAAGGCCTGGTGCCTGTTCCGAGGTCTGCTATTTTACGCGGAGAGAGGAGCTGTTAGACAGGCAACCGCCGACTCCCAGGGTGCAGCCTCTGCCCCGTGACTACCTGTTCGCCGCCTGGAGACCCGGGGCCTGAATCTGTGGGGTTACCTGTAGCTCCATCAGTAAAAGAAAAATATTCTCTGAATGATGAGCCTAATATCTGACTGGACAGGATGTGGCTGCTGCAGATTGAGTGTTTGCTTCTTCTCAAATTCCCCTTTGAGTACAAAAATAAGTAATAACTGCTGATCACACGGCTAGCAGTGTAGCTAACCGAGTGCCGCTCTGCACAGATTGCCAGGACCTAGCAGCACTGCTGCTGCTGACTTTCAGGTTCCTGCTGCTATTAAAATTCATTATTAAAAGTTAAGTTAAACTTGATCAAAAGATGATACATATTAATATAACCAAATATATAAAGTACATTAGAATACATATTATGTAGTTACTATATTTAATATAGTTAAATGTCATATTAGTAATACAAATTATATATTTGACATAGATAATATATTTAATATAACAAATATACACAAATATATTAACTGAAATGTGATATATACTAATCAAAATTACTCCTCAGCGACCTAGCGTTTGTTGTGTTTGGACTGGTTTACTCCTTCTTCTGATTTCTTGATTTAAGTGCTGTTTTTGGACTTCTGGAATTTCTCTGTCATGGTTGGTGTTTTTCATGAACTGGGCCTACTTCCCATTGATTGCTGCCTGTCGTACCCTGATGCTGCTCCAAGCCGTGGCAGAGCCTTGGTCTCCAGGGCAGTTAGTAAGGTGGCGCTGCCAGGAGCTGGGATGGCTGTAGCCCCGCTATCCTGCTGCGGGGAAATGGGCCACCCAGATTCCTGGGAGACCGCGACCCCGATCACGCCGACTCCATGAAGACATCAGTGCCAGTCTGGGAACTCCTGATAGTGCAGACACGCAGGGCAATCCCAGGAAGCCCAAGGTCTCCTCGGCGGGAGGCTAGCTAGGTGCAGACTCAGTTCTTGTGTCACCTTGAGACCCGTGCATTGCCCTCTGTGGGGGTTCCACTGCGTTTGACCAGCAGAATGTAGGCTGGGGGCGATAAACCCCGACGGACACGCAGTTACTCCCTAGGAAGCACCGACCCGCTGGGGCGTTCCCATTTCCCCCCAGTTTATCTCCCACTAGAGATTTAAAGGTAAAGAATTTGGGTGCCAAGCAGCCCGAAAGGCTCACCCTGCAGAGCCTCCGGCTTGAAGTGTTCGCCAACTGTGTTCTGCTGGAAAGGTAGGCCTGGCCCCTGCCTCCCAGCAAGGGTCGTCATGCTTCAGTCGCTGGGCATCTGAATTCACTCCTGATCTCTTCCTGTGGCTTCCTGGAGGCCACAGAGAGCGGGTCATCAGCGCTATTATTATTCCAGCTAGGGGCGGACTGCGGAGCCTCTTCGCAGGGGCTGGGAAGGCTCATTATTCATTCTGCGTAAGTCCCTCCTCTAATATGAATGTTGCTCAGGAGAGAGCTTTGAAATGGATCCTGATTCTTTAAATTCTTTCCTGTCTGTTTCAGGAAATAGTGAGATCCCGTTGATAGGAAAGTACAATGTGTCTAAAGTTCACTTCTACACACTTGGCTCTTTGCAGGGAAAGTCATCTCCATTCGCTTTATAATTCAGAGCCGGAGAGATCCGACTGATCTTGGAGATCTGATCCACTATCATTTGGGGGGGAAATCCTTGACAATCACCCCAACATTCAGATCAGTGAAAGCAGCAAAGCCTTCAGCTTCTGTTGTCTTAAAATGACAGCAGGAGATGAGGGAATCGGTAGCTGGACTGCAGCTTGGGAGATTTAGTTGTAAAAGTAGAGTGATTAGTACGGTTATTGTCTTAATCAGCAAAAGCAAATGGCATCTGTTTGTGGTCATTTTTTCTGCAGAAAGCAAAGGCTCCCGTCCCCATGGTGCTGACGGCCGGTCCCAAGTGGCTGCTGGATGTGACTTGGCAAGGTGTGGAGGACAACAAGAGCAACTGCATCGTGTACAGCAAAGGTAAACAGATCGCTTTCCTGCCTCTGGAAGTCCTGAGACCTGTGCCTGACGAAGGGCCCCTGAGCACCCACGTGGGCACCCCAGGAGGCCAAGCCCTGTCTCCCCCTCAGGCCTTCAAGCAAGCGGCTCTAACCTGTGTTCACCAAGGCTTCCCCTTCTCTTTTCGTGAACAGCGCAAACAGCGCCTCCTTCATGGGTTACTGCGCACATTGGTGGTCTGATGGTCCCTTTCCCTTGAGGTTTGTATGTGGAGAGCCAGGGTTTGAGGGCATGCCTGAGCCCTGCCCAGGCATTAGTCATCAGGAGGGAACGGCCTCTTGCGTCTCCGGTCCCCATGTCCAGGTGTGTGGCCAGGGGCCCTGCATTCCCAGCACCTCCTGAGGTCAGCAGGAACACAACTGCAGAGCCCAGATTTCTCCCTGTGCTGACTCCTGAGGGGCAGGAGGGGGAGCCAAGAGGAAACCTTGGCTTGCAGAGCAGCGCCTTTGGTTTGCTCTGCATGACCTCAGCCTTGCACTCGCATCCCAGCCCGCTGGTGACACCCTCTAGACCGTCACCGCCAGGCAGCGCCGTCCTGCGTGCGGTGCCGCCGACTCTTCCTCCACTTCTAAGTTTTGGGCCCAAACTCTGCTCCCTCCCAGGGAAATCCCTAATCGCACTTCTTCGTAAATATTGCAAAATCCTATGCTTCTCATGTTTAATTTCTTTCCGCTTTCTTTTTTTAACCAAATAGACCTACTGAGATCAAAGATTTCCTTGCACATTGAACCTAGAAACCATAAAAGCATGCACGAGAACAAGCGAGTAAGCGCCCCTATCAATATATTAACATATAAAACACTAATCATCACATCAAAGAAGCTGAAAAACTTGCTAGAAACAATTACAACTTGTTCCTATAATCATTACAATTTGTACCCTTATAAGAGGATTGCCTCTAAACTACCATGTGCCTTTGAAAGTTGAAACACCGGAAAGAGCGAATTTGCAAGCTAAAAAAACAAGCTGCACACCAGGATCTGATTATACTCCTTTTTCTCTGTAATTACTGGTCCCAAACCCGCTAATTTTCTAACCTGCGGTCCCTAGGGATGCTCCTCGTAGCTCTAGCGAAAAAGGAAGTGGACATTCCCAGAGTGCGCCAGTGCAGTCTATCAAAGCAAACAGAAATAGCGTTGCAAGTTCCTTTACCAGTCCCCACACTGAAGGGACAGAGTGAGACAGAAGGTGTCTTACATGTCCCTCGCACCCTTGGGGACAGATTTCTGTCATGAAAAACCTGACCTTCATTATGGCAGTGCATCCTGGAGGAACCGCAACGGTAGCTACGTTCTTGTCCTGACCCAAATCCATTGCGTGTTTTAAAGCAGGAATTCTTTTAGATCATTGTTCAGATTCAACAGTTAACTCTCACAGAGCTACCATTCCATGCTCAGTAGCCTACTTTGGCAGAGATGTGTGTGTCTCTTTGTACAGTCTCCCCATTTGTCAGTAGTAGTTTGAGGGTCCTTTCTAGATGTGCGTTAGTCGCTCACCTCACAAAGCACACACTGAGCCCCGCTGTGTCTCACCCTTTGTGCTGACCGCCAGCATGTACTAGGCACCCCGTACCCCCTCCCTGGCCTCCTGCACTGCCTCTTTCCACAGTTTTTCTCTGATTTCCTCTGTGGTCGTTAGTTTCTGTGCCCAAGAAGCAGAAGTGTAAAGTCAGCTGTCGCTAGCCTCTTTCTCACCACCCTGTCTTCTGGAGAGCAAGGACCACCTCTGCCACTGCAGTACTTACAACCATGAAAGAAATGGGGCCCAGTTGATTGGGTGAGCGAAAAGCCAGCACTCCCCAGATCCCGCTGTAGTCCTGCACTACCGTGAGGATGAGCTGGGTGAAGAGGTGATGTCCATTAGCTTTTTTATTTTATTTATTTTGTATTTTAGGGAAGGGTCTACAGGGTGTTCAGGGTCTCACTACTAGATCCGACTTATAGTGATCCACCTGTCTACAGCCTCCTAAGAGCTGGGATTATGGGCTTACGCCACCACCAGGGCCACCACGGCAGGCCCAGGGATTGAACCCTCAACCCCTGCACCTGCTTGCAGGCACTTTAATCTGCTGAGCTATTTGGCTGGCCCTGATGTCCATTAGTTTTAACCTACAAAAGGCAACGTGGCATGGGCCCCCCACAGGAGTAGGGGTTGTTGCGGTTGAAAAGCCGGCACTGCTGCACCTACTCTACGGATGCATGGTCCTGTCGCCCCTTCCACCACCCCATTTACCAAGGTAAAGAGGAAGTAGGGCGGGGCACAGCTTGCCCCGGGCAGTAGCTAGTGGCGTGTGACCTAAGGACTGAGGAGGGAGGGGCTCTCCCTGCACGAAGCTTGGCGATAGCCCTGAGAGTCGGGCTGTGCTCCCCACCGGCACACGTGTGATGAGCACGCCGCAGGACTGAGGGTGGCCCCAGGCACAGCCTTGAGCCGACGTGGAACCCCACGTTCTGGTCTCCACACCATACTGCTCCGCCCGTCCTCCTGTCGCTGTTAATTGAATAAATCCCGCGGAAAGTGCAGGCTTCTCTACTTAAAAAAGTACAGAGACTGTGTGTAAAAATGTAGCACTTTCCAAAAAGCACTCCCTGGATCCTGAAATTACAGGGGCGCCCTTGCCCTGATGCTGCAGCTCTGACCTGCTAGAGCTGCCGTGCGTGCGTGTGGGGCCGAGGCTCCGGGGGCTCTGAGGCTCAAGCCCTGCGCTCTGCGTCCCGTAGGGCTCTTTTGTTTCCTGTGGCACAGAGTCAGTTTAAATGGGCTTCAGTAAAACATTTGTGTGGAAGAGTACAGGGAGAGAGGGATTCATCTGCTTCTATCATTGAGGTCCTGGGAGATTATGTCAGGAAAAGCTTGATCCAGCTGCTCCAGCCTCGTCCCCAGACTGTCGTTTGGTCTTCTGACTTCTTCCCCGCATAGACATGGGTCTCGGACAGTTTCCCAACACTGGCAAACTCCAGGCTTTCCATCTCTCACAGAAACACTAGTGACGAGAGCCCACTGGGTGGGCTGGGATTGGGGCATTTGACACCCCGTCCGGGAACAGCTCTTCCCTGTCACAGTCACACTGCACCACCAGGGCCCCTGGAGACCGCTGGGGTGAAGCTGAGGATCTCCTGTGGAGCCAATGAGTAGCTGCTGCAGCGGCGGCTCCTAGGGCTGGCGTCACTGTCCCTGGCCAGAGCCATCGCTGCAGAGGTGTCAGGGGCTCTCGCCAAGCACAGAGCCCGTCCAGTGCTGCAAGTGTGCTCTCGGTTGTTTTCTCACCAAAAACCTCAACTACTTATGAGCTCCGGCTCACAACCTCACCCAGCAGGGCCGTCTGTTCTGGAGCCCACCGTAACTGCTGCCTGCACACACAGCTGCTGCGCACGCGAGGCCTGGAGCCCGTCAGTAGCTGCTGCACATGCAGCATGTCCTGGACCTGGCTCCTCACAGGCGTGAGGCCCTGGTGCCCCACACACATGAGCATGTGTGGACATGTGTTGCACGCACACACATGCACAATGCACACATACACACACAAGCACACCATACACAAATGGCAAAACATGGATTTCATGTGTGCAGCATTTGATAAGTAGGGCTTAACAGTGGGATTTTGTAAAATAGTACTTTCTTACAGGATAAAGATAGAAAGATAGACCACGTGACGGGGAACTATTACCATGTAAGAAACAGGGTTGGTTCTTAAAGTATTCTTAATTGCGGACTAGTAGCAAAATGAAGTACAACTGAAAAGCTCTCATGTCGTGGTGCCCATCAAGCCGTTGTTATAGCTCATGTTCTATCGCTCAGAACTGTCTCACAGGCCAGCATCTCATTTTACCAGAGCAGAGAAAAGGGCAGTATGTGGCAGTAGCATCGTGATCTGATTGTGCTTTTCCTGCCTCGACTGTCCCTGGTCACTCCACAAAGTAATTAGGTCATGCAGACAGCGAGGCCCAGACTGGCTGGGTCGTCTGCTCTGCCGTTATTCCCACAGGACTCTAGATCATTCTAATTTGCTTATCGCTGATGGAAACACACTGGAAAGCTTGGGCGGGACATGGTGGGTGTTCGGCCCGCAGGAGGGCGTGGCCTCTGCCCAGCCCTGACCGAAGAGTCTCCCAGCCCTGCTCTCTCCCTCCCTGACATATGCAGTGATGTTCCTTGTTTTCTAAGGTTTTTCGAAGTATGGTGACTCCATCGTATATGAAAACTGAAGAGGTCACTTGAGAGCACTCAGAGTCGTGCCTGCAGCGCCTCACGCGCGGCTCTGTGCACTAACCGCTTAGCCAATCCGGTAGCGCTTCGTTGCTGAGGTCAGCACGCGGTTGTTGCTCAGATCCCCGGATTCAGAGAATGAGCGATGTCGACCATCGATCAGAGCTGCGGGCCTCCCTGTGCTCTCCCTGTACCAGGCTTGCTTTCGCAGCTGACCCACAGCCCTGGGAGATGCTCTCCACGGACGGCACCCTGGGCCACCACCCACTGTTTCTGGCTACCAGTTTCTTAGCCACTGAAGACGGGTCAGCAAAGCCTGCACAGCAAAACTGTGAAGAAGCGGCTCACCGCCTGCTCTCAGGTGCTGCACTAAAATTGCGTTGCCATATTCTGTGTGCAGCTTAACTTCCCTTGTGGTCATAAATCAGTGCGAGTTCAGGGAAACCAAGCAGGGCCCCGTTCTGCCTGCACACTACTCTTGCACAAGTGTGCAGAGCCACGGCCACCTGGGGCTAGGACCACAGGGAAGAAACGGGAGCACCGCCCTGGTCCTGTTGGTCACACTGGATGCTCAGACTCTGCAGAAATGGGTCACTGAATTGAAGCCTAAAGCCTGCAACTGAGGGAGCCAGTGCCTTCCCTAGGGCCCATGGCACTTCCATCTTTAATGAAAAGTGTATTCCATGCTATGCTGCAGATAGCAAGGTAACAGTAATTAGTAGCAGTCACCATTTATTGAGCTAACCCAGGCACTGTTCCAATCACGTTCCACCTTTTATTGACTGTGATACCAAACTTTAGCATTGTTGCCATTTTATAGATGAATAAACTGAGCCTTAGATAGGTTGCATAAGTTCAAGGGTCTGACGCTCGTGGGCAATGACGCTGCAGTTCAGCCCTAAGCTTGCTGCCTTCGCTTTCCGGCTATGCGACCCGTGGACCGTTGCAGGTGCATGCGGTGGCCCACGGCTTCAGGTTGCAGGTCACTGCCCTTCCCCACACTTTCACAGGCCTGTTTATCAGAAAAGAAAGGATGAGTCACCATTCTGTGACTTAGTCTTAACCAGGAAGTGTCCAAGAATTAAAGGAGCAGTGTTAATTTTGAGTGTTTCTTTGTTGCCTTTGAAACCAAAGAATTTAACCACACCTTGAAGACTGCAGTCATGTCAGAGTCCTTGTGGGACCATCTTCAAGCTTTGTCTGCACTGGGTTAGCCATGCAGTTGATTAAATTGATTGTCATCTGGGTTCAAGGCCCTACCCTGGGCTCAGCTGAAGTAATAGCAGAAAGCCTCCTGTGGTTGAGGTTGGTGAGCGGTATTCTGTGGCTGCCAGAGGCCCCCGCGGTAGGGGCAGCTGGGTCAGTCTGGCCCTGGGCCTGCTTCTGCTGCACAGAGAGGCCCTGGTGCCTGTTACTATAGTTTTGAAACAGCGGTGTCCAGTTCAGCGGCCAGTCTTCAAAGCCATCTATGTACAAGTGGACATTTAACCTCACCATGAGGCCTAATGGTATATAAATGATAAACTAATTTAAAAGAAAAAATGTGTTTGCAGTTAAGCATGCATTGAACTATTCAGTCAGTTCATATGTGTTTGCAGTTAAGCATGCATTGAACTATTCAGTCAGTTCATAGAAAATGTATAACTGGCGTTTGGTTTCACAGTATTCTTAAAAGAGGGTGAGTGGCTGAACCAAATATTTAGCAGTGGGAATTATAAAATCATAAGGCGATTAACTTAGCTAGTCACAGAATTCCAATATTGCTTTTTAAATGACTTCAGGATATAGGAGGTACTGAGGTTATTATCTGTTATCAGGAATACAGTGGAATTGTACAACTGGATAATAACCAAACAAACCGACACAATGTAAAATTACATTATCAGTGTGTTAAAACAAAATTGCGCCCTAAAGGAGTCCACATGCCAGCTCAGAGCTGCAGTGTAATTATGCTTAACTCTGATAATTAAAATACAACGGAGATCAACAGAATCATTTTCATTAAGAAAATTATTAATGATGGCGGCATAACAGTAATTGATTGCAGAGCACCACAGGATAGCGCGATGCCGAAACCCAATGCATTTTCTGAACATCTGAGCTCTTTCTGGTGGCGTTTTGTCAGACTGAGAGCAACGTTTTAAGGTGCAAGCGATTTATTGTTCCTGTTCTAGGCATGAGTGGTTATAACCATCACTGCTTTGGAAAACCCCAGTTTGGACTCAAATTGTCCTTTGGAGGGGTTCCCAAGGTCAAGACATGTGACCCTGCCAGGCCCTGGTCACTCCGGCCAGTACCAGGCCTGCAGTTGTTTCTGTTTCCCACGACATGCCCGCCGTCCGCCTGCCCAGGCCAGTGAGTCATTGGTGTTCTTACAGCTCCAGTGTGGATGTACAGACAGCTTATATTCTGAGTCATCATTAAGGAAACTATATGAAGTGAAAACATACATTTGTTTGCTTATGCTCAGCACTGCAATTTTTCTTAATGAGATGCAGGTGAGTAGCCCAGCAAGATAATATCATTAATTACTTGAGTGAGTTAGATGTGCTATCTTGTGCTCAGGGGGAAAAAAATACCCTAAACCACCCGGATTCTTGCACGGCTGAAGCTTCTGTCTCTTAAGGGTGAAAACCCAGTTAGAATGTTGGCAAATGGTAAGAACTGGGCGCATATCCATTTTAGAAGTGTAAAAATGGGAACTGAAGAGCCAGGATCTTTTTTTTTTTTAATTTTATTTGTGTGTGTGGCCAGCTCAGCCCACCAGGGGGCGGGGCTGGCTGGCATGTGGTG
>NDGN011423022.1:0-27570 GCA_002564285.1 Tympanoctomys barrerae
AAAAAAAAAAAAAAAAAAAAAAAAGCCAGAATTTCATAGTGAGATCCTGGTCTCTAAGGGGAAAAATTGTTACCCTCTCAAAAGAGTCAAAGTCACCATATCATAGAGATTCATGTCCTGCATGTTTGTAGCACCATCTCACACCAGTAAGTCTTGGAAATGGCCTATATACCCACTAACATGAATGACTAAAGAAATGTGGTAATTATGCAACGCAGAACTACTCAGCCAGAAAGGATACATTTGAAACACTTGTAGGAAAGTGGACCTACCTTGAGACCACAATGTGAAGTAAAAGAAGGCTGACACAGAAGGGTTAATATCACATAGTTTTTCTTAGGTGAGCAACCCAAAATATAAATCATTTAAATAGTAAAATAAAACTGGACTGATAGGAAATAGGGAGGTAGACTACGTGTGGACAGGAAGGGGATTTAGAGGGAGGGGATGGGCCAAGATAGGAAGGAGAAATAAAAATGATGAAGACACACACTAAGATACATGTAATTATTACATGTCACAAACATATACAAGCCTGTAATCCCAGCACTATGGAAGCTGAGGCAGGAGGATTGCTATGAATTTGAGGTCAGCCTGGGCTACACAGTGAGACCCTGTCTCAAAAAATAAGACAAACCAAAAGAACTCGTTCAGCAACCTCAATCCCTAGAAAACAAATCAAACATACCAATAAAACCCCCAGAAACTTCCGGAAAAATTCTGTTACTAGTATCAAAGCTGGAGACTCGTGGGGCATGGTGGGAGAGTTGAACTTTGGGCAGTAGGCGATGCCCATGTCTCCACTCCACCTTAGGAGAACATCAGGCCTTTGGGAGCAGGACGGAAGGACAGTCACCANGAGGTGAGACCAGTCCAACAAGCCAGGCCAAGCATTAACAGGTATGGAGTAGGTAATTCCCTGGGGACCCTGACGAGGCTGCCGTTTGGCCATCAAGAGCAGAGTCACAGAGTCACACCAAGAATCTGGTACTCTATACAGGAAGATGCCATAGTGACAGCGAGGGCAGACACAGCCCTGGGAGGCAGGTTCCCTGGTGTGCCGTTTTGGAAACAGAGCCCAAGTGAGGCTGTCCAGGACGGGTGTAGAACACCCTCACGCTTCCTGTGTATTCTCTTCAGAGCACATTCACTGCTGAGGCAGAACCTCGTAACGGAGGCAGGCCCGCCCCACTCTGAGGCCACAGAGCTTGTTCTTGGAGGACATGATAGTGAGGTCTGAGAGCCTGGTGCTGCCAGGGCAGAGGGGCCCGCATTCTTGTCGGCGAATGCACATACTCAGGAACAGCCCACTAGCTGGTGACACAGAAGGGACACGATGGGAGGATGAGAGTGGCAGTAGCTGGAGGGAGGTAGCCTCCTGCGCCTGCCAGCTGGAGAGGGTAGATCAATAGCCCGAGGACGGTGAGGTCAGAGCCCCCTCTCAGGGCCAGAGAAGCAGAGCTGCCGAGTTCATGAGCACCTGCGACCAGGTCTCCATCTTTTTGGAAAGGCAGCTTTCACCTTGACTAGTGGGCGACGGTGAAAAGAATCTCAGTGCTCCAGGCACAGGTCTGAGCATGCTCCCACGCCAGGATGATGGCAGGACGGCGGCAATGCTCCCATCCTGTCTGCAGGCTGAGGCTGGGGAGACTGGTAAGGGGACAGCAGCTTCGGCTCACACCAGCCTGGGTCCCTACGCACAGGGAACGGAGCGCGCGTGCGTCCAGCACCTCCTCCCCCACGCGTGATTCCTGAGCAGGACTGCCAACCTCGGAACAGTCCCAGTGCAGGAGCTCCAGGAGACGGGAAGCTGCGCGAGCCCGTGTGTGCACGGCCGCCAGGGAAGCGCCAGCACTGGAGCCTCAGGGGGTTTGGGAAGCGTCCTCTACACACTGAATACTTCATTTCCATGCTCACTCCCTCAGCGGCCCGAATGGTGCCAGGACCCTCAGACAGAAGCAGGACTTGTCCTCTTCTTGCCCTATAGCAATGACAAGGCAAGGCCTGAAGCCCAGGCACTGTGGCACGAGCCCTCTCTCCAGTGTTTCTTCGGTGCCTAGGGCGGGGTGGACACCAAGCGTGGCGCACAGGCAGCGGGAAGTTGGCTGTCACGGCAGCGTGTGAGCTCACAGTGCCCCACCCAGAGGCCTTACGTGGAGAGCAGCAGGAGCTTCCTGCCCACACCCATGTGGTAGTAAGCAGCGGCAGCAGACGAGCAGTGTCTCCTGCTCAGACACAACTGGGAAGCAGCAGGGCGCCTGGCACTGAAGGTGGCAGGGTGGTGACTCATGCCCAGCGACAGGACACTGGCAGCTGAGGTGCCCTCAAGTGCTACCCACAGAAGGGGGCCAGAGATTAAGGAGGCCATGCCAAGCAGGAGGGGCAGTCTCCACTGCTTGTACTACAGCTGGGACGAGGGTGGAACACTTGCAGTGTCACCCTGAAAAAGGTCCTGACGAGGCCTGAAAAGGCCTGCACTCCCCAGTGGGCGGGCCCCTGTGTGGGGACAGTGGGCACACTGCCTGAGGCTACAGGAGCACTGCGGCGGCATGGAGCTGAGCCCACGGCCCCAACACACTCAGCTCACAGCTCAGAGCACAGTGGGAAGAGGCTGCCGCTGTGCGGGAAGGAGGGCTTCACCGCAGGTCACATTAGTAGTTTAAAAAACGAAACAATAACAAAACCCCCAGAATTCCGAATGCACGCAACAGAAATGAATGTCATCTTTTACTTACAAAGGTATATCATGTACAATTCTTACAGGAAAACTTTCTGCTGTGTATGAGTTGTTTCTTTTCCTCCTCTTCCACTCTGTCTTCTTTCAAGCAGTAGAATGCTTAAAAACCCTTGGCGCAGCATCAGCCAAGAACCCAACCAACCTCACAGCCACGCAAGGAAGAATTTCAAATGACTATAAAATGAACACCCATTCCTACAGGATAACTGGAAGGGTAAAGGACGGGGGTTTTTATTATTACAACTCAAAACACGAATCTCTCACTAACTTTTACCGTCATCATCATCACCTATTTGTTGCTGTTGTTGGAGATGAGACCTTCCTCGGTAGTTCTGCTGGCCTGGAACTCACTGCGACCCTCCTGCCTCATCTGACTGGGTGCTGGGATTATGGGCATGCACCAAATGCTTGGCTTCTGACCAGTTTTTAATAATCGTATTGATAGTGGCTGGTGACGCTATTTGTTGTGAGACCACTGTGTCCTATAACTGATTGTGGTGGTGGTCCCACAAGTCCTTGAATGTGCCAAAAATCCTTAAATTGCACCTTTTAATCATCTCTCTTCTCCCTGCATGCAAACACCTCTATGAGACAAGCCGAGTGTGGAGAACCTTTCCAGCCCTCAGCATGAGGAAGCGGAAGAAGACATGGGTGCTCAGGCGAGCCCTGGAAATGATGCGGGACGCTTCAGCAGCCATGGGAAGGGGTGCACCTCAATTTCTCCTTCAGAATGAGGGTCACAAACCCACTGTGGCACGAGACACACAGAGCTTCGAAAACCAGAGCTCAAATGAAGGGGTCACCTTTACATAAAGTTAGCAGGAGAATCTTCCCACCTGACCTCCGTGTTACCACCCCATGATCCTGGAGGGCTTGGTGGGTGTGCACAGCGTTGCCGTATCCTGTGGTTAGCAGCGTCCCCATCGTAAGTAAGGACACCCCCAGTGAGGCCCGGCCCTCACTGAGGAGGCAGCACTCTTTCCACACGAAAGGCCGGCTCACTTCAGACTCAGAGGCCATGAAGTACGCTAAGTGGCCCCACACAAATGCTTTTCTCCAGCCAAAACCAGGTGGTCAGACTTTTAGGAGCAATGATTTTTTTTTTCTTCTTTTTGAGACAGGGTCTCACTCTGTGGTTCAGGCTAGCCTTAAATTGAAAGCCATCCTCCTGCCTCAGCCTTCTGAGTGCTAGGAACATGGGCATACGGCACCACTCCCTTCCAGGAGCAATGATTCTTACAGGCCAAATCCAGACCTTTGGGGCAAGAAAAGTTAGCTCAAAAATAACAAGAAAAAAGAGTACACTGCACAGAGTGTGTGAGGCCCACAGCCTCACGCTGCTCCCTGGCCAGCCCCTTCAGAGCCGGTGTGCCAGCGCAGGGGCAGCAGACGCCTCGCGGTCGGAAGGACAAGACCCGGCGGCGCCCAGCAGAGAGGACTGGTGGCACCGTGCTTCTTGCATGTGCTCCTCACTCTCCTGTTCAACACTCTCCCTTCTGTAATGTTTGACATTGTCCTAGTAAAGCATTTTAAAGCTGGCAGGAATAAGTGCAGGAGGGCTTGCTTGGAATGCCAGTGTGCCGAGCTCACACCAAGGCGTCCGCCTTCCTCAGGGAGCTTCTGCTGGCTCTGCGGTGAGCCACTGGCCAATGACATGGAAGTGACAAATTTGCAAGGCCCTCTAGAAAGCCTCCTTAGAGAAAAGGCGCAACTACCAATTCCCATTGTCCCTGCCAGCTGGGACAGTCATGAGGGCTAGAGGCGGAGGGGCCATTCTGAACCACCAGGTGGGATCCACATATATTCCTCACCACTGAAAATGTCAGAGCAGCCTTTTGCTGTCTCTCTCTGTATTTCTTACACATGAAAGTGGAAAAATTCATTTAGAGGTACCAGGCATTGAACACAGGAAGTGCTGAGTTACACCTCCAGCCTAATTTTTCTTATTTTATTTTATAATAGGGTCTTGGGTTGCCCAGGCTGGCATCAAACTTGGGGTCTTCCTGCCTCAGCCTCCCAAGTAGCTGGGATTAAGGGTATGCACTGGCACATCTGGTCCAAAGGTGTTTTTTTTTTTTTTTTTTCAGTACTGGGGATTAAACTCAGGACCCTGCGCTTGCCAGGCAAGCACTTATTCTACTGAGCTATCTCCCAAGCCCCTCAAAGTTATGTTTTTAAAAAAATCACTACAATTTTGGGTTTTCTAGAGCTGACCCAATGAGAAAATATTCTTTGTAGGCTCTCCGGGTGTGCAGTCCACTTCTGGCATGATGGCTGAACGGCAGTTTTTGAGGTGGCTCTCTGTGGACACAGGCACGCACCTGGCTTGGGCATCCCTACAGGCCCAAGAGAGCGCAGTGGGGTGCAGAGTGATGCGTCTGAGGAAACTCCATGGGCAGAGTCAGGAGGGTGTGAAATTGGTCAGGTGGCCCTGAGCCAGGGTCACTGCCAACGGCTGGCGAGCAAGCCAGTCCAGAACCTACCATTTCCATGGCAAAGGTGCCCACACTCACCACATACTCACTCTGTGACTACGTCAGTCTGCCTCAAGCATGGAGGGCAAGTACTTCAAAACCCCCCTGGACTCGGAGAAGTGAACTGGCCAATGTCACTCAGCTAACAAGTGGCATTCATGAAGGGGTTGATCACGATGGACAAAAGTAATCTGGTTTTGCAGCATTTTTTCACACACCGCCCCCATCTCCCTCCAAGTGACGAGCCTGAAGCTGCTGCCAGAGCCACCCCTGTGCACAGGTCTGCTGTGCCTGACACCGAGACGCTCCTCCTACTCTGGGGCAGCACAGCAGTCCCGGGCTGTGTCACGGCCAGGTCCAGAGGAATGCGGTCAGTCACAGCCTTGCCACCACCTGCTGCTCAGCTGCCCTTGGGATCCCACCTCGCATGTTGTCATTACTAGCGGGAGTAGCATGCAAAAAGCACCCAGTACACAGGGCTGCCATTCCCAGAGGACACTGGTGAGTGCGGTGGTGTCCGACCCTCCCTGTCTTGACTGAGCCTGGCTAGAGAAGCTTCTGGTAATAGCTCCGGGCGCGGCCTGTTCTCCAGGCACTGGCCTGCTTCTCCCTGGGGGAGAGGCTCTGGTCACAGTGGTGTGGCCCCGCCACCCGTGCATGCCGAGTCCACACGCCACCCTCCCGTGCTGCTTCCCACCACAGCTGCGGGCTCTCGCTGGTGGCCCTTGGTCCTTTCAGGCGGCAAGGGCCTGGGCTAGCTCTGCTCAGCACTGTCTCCAGTGCTGCCACACGATGTTCTTGTTAAAGCATTTCTCAAACAAATAGCTGAAGTTCTACAGCTCCTCACCGTGAGGAGCCTTGTTCTATCTAAAATACTTTTAAAACAATTGTGGAAAAGTTACTTGCTCTCAGATACTGGTAAGTAAGCTCAAATTCTGTTAACACTCTCTCTCTTTTTACCCAGGTCACTGTGAAAACGGCGAGACATTTTTCTCTCAGCTGTCCTTCACCTGACACCACAGTGCTATAAATTCCATAAAAAATCTACCTAGAAATTTTACAAAGCTTGTGTAGACTCAGTCTCCCTTTCATCTGTCCGAGCTTGTTTTGAACATCTCATCAGAATCAGTTTGGGAGAAGGAAATCTAAACATGTACCTGTAAAAAAACTTGACAACAACATTTCCCGAAGACCAGCCAGGTACAGCAGGGGCGAGCGAGCCAGCGCTCCGCTGAGGAAGTCTGACCTGGGACACAATGCACCCTGCCCTGGGAGAGCCAGAAGCCTCCGTGAGGACCTAACAGGTGATGTAAGTGACCGTGCTCCAGATTCCAGAGGGCACTGTCAGGTCCCTTGGGCCACACCCTTTGGACTCACTGCTCAGAGAGTAGACAACCCTGTCACTTACTGGGAGCAGTCACAGCAGCCTCCCCTTATGGGGTCCCTTTAGAAGCTCTGGGTCATGCCAAGCGATGCCTTTCCAGCCCTGCCTCTGAGGCTTAAGCCCTTCCAGGTCCTCGCTCTGCTTCCCAGGGCTCCCGAGGACTGTGGCACCAAGGGAACCCCATCGCTTAGATGAGTGGGCAGGAAGCTCTCCCGACCTAGACTAATAACCTTAGCTATAATTTCAGGTTGCTGAGTGAAGAGGAGACAGCCCCACCTGGGCTGAACTCATGCAGCACACGGCACGCACCGCTATCAAGAATGACAGAGATCGGTCCTAGTTTGTGGACTTGGCTCAGTCCTTCCGGCCACACCGTGGGGGCTGCACTTTACTATCCCTGGGCACGGTGAGTCCAGCAAGGCACTGCCAGCTGGGGGAACTGTGAAGGGCCACAGGCTGAGGGGGGCTGGGTGGCCAGGCCCCATGCCAGCCCCCTCTGCTGTGCACCGCGCCCCTGCCCCTGCCCACAGTGCTGCCCTCCATTCTCTCCCTCCTCAACCAGAAACTCATTTTCTTAATGAGGGTCTGCCCTCTAGTCCTCAGCTTCTCCCCTGCTGTGGGTCTCAGTCTTCGCTATGGGCTGGGCCCTGAGCAGTAACTAGTTCTACAGCAGGGTATGACACAGATACATCCCAGTTCTTCCTCTCCTACCCAGCACCCTGTAAGTCTCTAGAGATGGACAGAAGCAGCTGATCCATGGGGAGTTCTGCTAACTGCTGATGCAAAAACAGCCCCCAAGCTAGGCCTGGTGGCATGCACCTGTCATCCCAGCACTGAATGCTCCAGGGCCGGGGGACGACATCGCAGTGGGACAGAGCATGCCCATTTCAGCGGTCTGGCAGTACCTGTGGACCCTGCACCCGTACCTTCACTCCATCCAGCACAGCCTTGATGACACCCTTCACGGTCGTTACCATCTCCTTGTCCTCTGAGTTCACACCTTCCAGCATTACCTGGTCTGACCACCGGATGAGGTTGGCGAGACTCTGGTATACTCGGCTGTAGCAGGATGACAGGGCTGAGCTAGAGCCAAGAGAATAGAGAACGTTAAAAATGAACCTAAAGGGGCTGAGGAGATGGCTCAGTAGAATAAGTGCTTGCCCGGTAAGCACAGGGGTCTGAATTCAATTCCCGGTTCTGCCAAAAAAATAAAAATAAATAAAATTTAAAAAAAAATGAATCTAAAGCACAGTATCACTTCAAGATAACATGGGCACAGAACCAGTTTTTGGGGGGCCAATGTGCATTTATCAATATATATTTTTCTCTTCTTTTCTTTTCTTTTCTTTTTTGAGACAGGTCTTCCTGTGCAGCCAGTCTGGCCTTGAACTTTCAGCCTCCTGAGTGTTGGGATTACAGGCATGCAGTACCACACCCAGCCATTATTTCCTTCAAGAAGACCCATGCTTCCCTTCTGGGGTGGTACAGGGAATGGAAACCAGGCGGGCCCCGCCCCTGAGCTACACCTCCAGCTTTCTTTATTTTGAGACCAAGTTTCCTAAGCTGCCCAGGCTGGGCGCAAGCCTAGGACCTTCCTGCTTCAGCCTCCTCTGCCAGGAGTGTGGATGTGCACCCTGATGTCCCGTTCCACACTTCCTTTCAATAAACAACCTTTTAAAATTTTTTTCCCCCAAAATGTAGAAATCCTATCACGAGCTCTTCCAGCCCCACATCCCTGCCCAAGACTCTGAGGCCACGTCTGGGCAGCGCTGGCTCCCCTGCTCCACCTGAGCACCACTGCCGGGGTCAAAGCCTATGCACTTCCTGGCACAAATCAGACTAAAGCTACTTAGGAGGGTCGTAAGGAACTGGCCAGTTTGTCTGTTGTTTCTTTAATGGTGCTGGGACTCAAACCTAGGGCTCTGCGTGCACAGTCTCGGTCCCTGCACTGCCTCCTGCCTAAGAAACTGTAATGGGCACAGCCACACTTGGGACAGCGAGAGCTGTGTCTACTAGACACTCTTCACGCTCACCCAGCTCGGAGCTGCTGGCAAGGAACGTGCTCACGAAGGGAGTTCTGAATGGGCGAGGTGGCTGGATGAGGTGGTGGGGTGGGTGAGGGCTGAGGGCATGTGCATATACACCTGCGAGATGTGCCCGCTCCAGCTGCATCGTGAGGCCAAGACACAGAACACAAGCCTGAGTACCTTGGGATGCTTCAGAGATGGGAAAGAGCAGCCAAAGCACATAATTTTTACATCTTCCACCTATTTTTAAATAACTAAGGATAACTTTCCTCTGGAAAGGGTTATCTTTCTATTCTAAACCATCCGTGCCAGGTGCATCCAGCCAAACACTCACACATCCAAGCTCAGCAGAACCACAGGGGAAGAGCCCAATGGCCAGTTTCATGGAAAGAAAGAAAGATACTGCTTTATCTCCGAGAAGCAAACCAGGCTTTGCTGCTGAGTTCTGAGAGCCGCTCATCAAAGCTCAGCCCCATAGGGCTGACTGAGCACTACGGCATCTTGAGAACTGAACAGCTCCCCGAAATGCTCCTGCCAGGCTCGGACCTGACATTTAGCTCATGCTACTGAACTCTGTAGACTGAACAAGCAGCGTGGAGCAAGCAGGTCACTAACCTCACGGGAGAAAACTCACTTTAGCAGGAAAGACTCAAACAAAAGCTTCCCTGGGCGAAGCCTCCACCCGCCTGGGGATCCCTGCCAGCGCGTCACCACTTGTGCTCTAACGGAGTCCCTGGGCTCTTCTGGCTGACCACCTACGCAGCTGAGGATTCTCTTGGCAGGACCCGATGGCTTGCCACAGGGCGCCTAAGTTATGTCTGGTGACTGGCAGGAGGTGCTGGGAGAAAGGTGCCTGATCAACTGGACCACTGCCAATGAGCAGCAAAGTGGTGGCTACATTCCACGGCAGTGGAGACCTGCCTTGGGCACCCTGGGGACAGCTGGGTAGACTCAGGGGATATTAAAAGTCCCCTTTCCCAGTGTGCCCCAAACCCAAAAGCCTGCGAGCCTCCTGGGGCGGCAGGCCAGGACTCACCTCTGCTGGACCCGTGGGTCGGTCTGCACCAGGGGCAGGATGGCCTCCAGCACCTTGCTGGCTGACCCCGGGAGCATCTCCAAGACCTTCTTATCAATGGCCATTTTGTCCACAATGGTCTTAAAGTAGCGCAAGGCACTGACCACTTCCTTTTCTTTCTCTTCTAGCCAGCTCAGGTTCTGAAAGGAAATGTTAAGCATAAGGAGGGAGGGGAAGATTAAAGGGAGCTGTTTTGAAAAAATAAAATTTCCTCTAATCTGGCTTGAGAGCACTGGGAATCGAACAGGCTGCAGAAATCAACTAGTGGCTTTGTGATGGCTGGGACCAGCAGGCCGAAGTCAGGCCTGAAGAAAGTAGGGGTGATGCTCAGCCCCTTCTGGCACCTGGGTCCCTGATAGCCTCTCCTCCCTGAGCTTGCCAGCCACGCCCAGACGGCAGCACCGGGCCCATCGGGTAGGTGAGGTCCGGTCTGTGGCCAGTGGGGGAGGCAGGGGTCGCTCCTGGTGCACACAGCCAGGCAGGTCTAGGGCCCTCCATGGAACCACGCTATTGCTATTCTCCAGGGGCCCAGAGCTCAAGGCTGGGAGGCACAGGGCAGGAGCGAGGCTGCTCCTGAGCAAGAGCACGCAGAGCCCCACTCGCTCCTTGCTTTGCTTTCCCAGCACAGCCCCCTACCCCCACTCTTTCCACCCTGACTGCAGGACAGGACCCTTTGTTTCTCTTCCCCAGCCTCCCTCTCAAGTGGCCCCAGCTAGTGGTCAAGGGTGGGAAATCGAGGAGGACCGACTGAGTACAGAACACACAGGGCACGATTTCCTTAAGTCGAATGGGTGACAGGCCAGCGCAGAGGAAGAGGGTGTGTATGGGGAAGCAGCCACCCGGGGCCCACTCTTGCGGGGCCCAAGAGTGTAAAGAAACGCAAGCAAGGCCAAGGGAGTGAGAAGGTACCTTCCAGGAAAAGGTAATTGAAACAGTAGCATTTAAGTGCATAAACATGACATAAATATGAAAGGTGGTTATGATTTTCTTTTGTTTGTGTTTTTGAGACAAAGTCTTGCTATATATTCAGGCTGGCCTTGAACTCACTATGTAGCCCAGGCTGGCATCAAACTTGGAACAATACTCCTGCCTCAGTCTTCCCGAACGCTGAGTATGGCGTGTGTCAACAAGCCTGGCTCAAAAGTGGTTAGGATCGTGAATGCTAACCTTCCTCTTAAAAATGATAGTGGATATTGCTTTAAATAAGAAATTCCATATTTCATAGGAACATCAATAGAAAAACTACAAATGAACAGGATCAACAGCTTCCCCTGCCTCCCTCTCACGTGCGCCTCTTCAAGGCGCACAAGAGCAGCTTCCCTGGCAGACCACCTCCCAAGTTCCTCATGGCTCTTCTGTGGACACCCCTCCCCCCCCGGGTGTCTTGAAGGCCCCAGAAACAGCCCAGGGAGGAGCGCGCCCCTCCTGCTGTCGCGGGTCCTCTGCCCCTGGCTCTGTCTCCTCTCACTACCTAATGCGTTCACTTCCTGCCTTCTCTGAGGGACCAGGCACTGCTTCCCCACCTACTAGGCAGGAGCGCGGCTGGGCAAAAAGGCCAAGGAGCCAGGCCATGTGATGCCCACAGACCTGACCAGAGCCACAGTTGGTCTGGAGGAGGAACAGACAGATGCTGCCATCCTGGGACACCAGGAGTGCCGGAAGCCTGCAAGAATAACACTCAGCACAGGAACAGGAAACATTCTGAGATGTGTCTCCGTATATATTGACCCAGGGGTGGCGGGTAGGAGGTGGGGGAAGCACTCAGAAGCCAAAGGATTTCAGCGGGAATAGACTGGCAACAGACTCTTCCTGTCCTTACAGAGAACAAGGCAGACAGGTGAGAGCTGGGCCGACCAATGACTTAGCTAAGTCATGTAGCAGCCAGTCCACTCCCAAATACACAGTCTCTGGGGCTGTTCCTTCCCTCACCCATCAGCAGCTAAGCTGCAGCCCAGGTCCAAAGGGCTCTCAGGACAATACCCATACCCAGAACTCGCTCACTGTGGCGGTACTAAGGGTGCTCGGATACAGAACTCACAGCAGCCCTGGTGTCCACCGGCACACCCTCTGGCCCCTGTTACTCACAGTCCTCATCGTTTTGTCAAGTCCAGGAGGCCACCAGTCCTGGGAGGACTAGCCCTGCTGGGCTCCCTCCCTACCTGTGTCACTACCAGGTCAGCACAGAGTGGAAGGGATGTGAGTAAAGATGGCTCCTAACATTTAATGAAGCTGCAGCGAGTCAGAGCCTATGCATCTGCCAGCAGGAGAATGTAAGCCCTGTCAGGGAGGAGTGAGGCCAGCGCACAGCTGCTGCTCACTGGGAACCCCCAGGGGCCCGCAGCACTTGGTCTGGGGCCACAGCACACCATGGGGCAGCCTCGATCACTTCACGGGTTGTGCTGGGTCTGGAACCTGAATTTGGTCTATTTGATGCTAGAGGTTGGGGAGCTGAGGGGAAAGACACTCAAGATGCCCTGGAAGAAGCAAAGAAATACACTAGTAAGCCCCAGTCCCCAGCGCTAAGTCACAAATGAGTAGGAGGCCCACATGGGAAAATCAGGGACACTTTCCTGACAGTGTCAGTGTCACCTTGACATGGCTGTGGTTTACAGTCAGGGCAAAAGATCTGGCTGTCCCCAGCCACTCGTCCACTCGCACCGCAGGTGGCTGTGCAGACCGTACAGATGTACAGTGCCACTCAGGACCCTGCCAGGGCCGCACCACATGGGCGGGAGGTGGGGGGCTCACAGAGGGCCATGCCTGGCCAGGCATGGGGCCCAGCCCAGGCTCCTCCCTGCTGTGCTCCACAGAGGGCAGAGCCTCAGCAGGCCTCTGGGCCAGCTCTGGATGGCCCCAACTCCATGCTGTGTGGCCGTCAGCTCTGACGCTGTCTGTGGCTAAAGTTCCTGTAACACCGCAGCTCGTAGGGAGGCTTGTTCATAGCACTGCAAAGTTAACACAATGCACCTGCACAGATATAAAGGCCACACAACGCAACAGGAAGACAGGCTCAGCCTGGGCCACAAGGTGAGCTCACCTGCATAGCAAGACCCTGTCTCAAGGGCCGGGGAGACACCGCAATAGCGTAAGCGTCTACCTGGCAAGCGCAGGGCCCAGAGTGCCATCGTTTCAAATAGATTAAAACACAAAAAATTCAGAACTCCGGCTGGGTGTGGTAGCACAAGCCTACAACCCTAGCATCGGGAAGCTGAGGCAGGAGGACTGTCTGAACTACAAAGTGAGATCCTGTCTCAATCCTCCCCTTCCCTTAAAAGAACTCTGTTTCAGTAACAGGGTAGTTAGTGTCTGTCAGCTGCGTAACACTGATGGCTGGACAACAGACCCGGGGTAAACGATCACCAGAGGATGAAGGGTCTATTTTTCAATAAAGCTTATTTTATTTTGCTTGTTAAATTTATTTGCATGTATAGTAGTACATCGGGATTAATGCTTTCTTTATTGAAGGAAGGGACCACAGCAAGAATTCAGGCTCTGACACAGCAGCCTGCATTCAGATCTAACCACTGCCTTTTTGCTGTGTACACTGGCTCAGTGCCTCACTAAAGACTAAGCTTCCTTTCTAGAAAAGCGGCCTCTCCCTGTCAGGGAGTGAGAACCAGTGCAAAGCACCCGACGCAGGCTGCGCGAGGCCCAGCCAGTGTGGGCGACCCCAGTGCCCTGGCTCTGAGGGCTCCCGGTCTTGCAGGTAGACGGCAAGTGCACCTCTCGGTGCGAGTGCACCTCTCGGTGCGCGGCATGCTCCTCTCCTGGGCCACTGCCACTGCCTCAGCTGCGCCCGGAGGGAGACTCGCGCCCCCCTCCCCCAAGCTGCTGGGTCCAACAGCACACCCAGCCCAGCCCCGGCCAGGGACCCTAAGCCTTCATCGGGCTCTGGTGCTCTCTGCAGACAGGGAGGTTTGGGCCCACTCTGCTTCTGTCCACAGCCCCGCGGGACTTTCCTGAACGCTTCAGCCCCCAGCTGCCACCCAGCCAGACACAGAGACTGCGAAAGGAGCTCTTCCAGCCCATGCCACAGGCCAGGGTTCTGCATAGAAGGCAAGGCAAACCCCAGCGTTCTTAAGTCACACTGACCTTCTGCCTCTGAGACCTGGAAGCCACAGCACTGGTGGACATAAATTCTACTGCCTGCTGCTCCAGATCCAAGGGGATAGGGTAGCCCTCTGGTAGAAATCTGTCTCTTGCCTCCTGGAAGAGAGGAAACCTGGATTCCTACAGAGCTTGAAATGGCCGTGGTAGGTTGCAGGGAGGGTAAACGACAACCAATAGCTGTTCCGACACGTCTGGCTCGGCCGGCCCTGCTGCGTCACTCGTCCTAGAGGCCCTCTTTGGCTGGCTTGGAGGGTTCTCCCATTAAGGGCACAGGCCTCTGGAGCTGCACAACGGGCTTCTGGGTATCACAAACCTCCCTGTGTGTGAGCACGCCCCAGGGGAGGAGGGCCCTAGGGTGCAGGGGCACCCAGGGTGTGATCACGGCTCACGGAAGGCGAAAGCAGGGCAGGAGAGCCCTCCTAGCCCCTGGCTGGACTCTGGTGCAGGCACTCACCATCCTAAGGGGCCCTATTTCAGGATACAGAAGGCCCCGAGGGCTGCACTCAAACACCCAAACTCACACTACCAGGTGTGGCCGGGAGGGAACACCCAGAGGCAGCTTACTTTGTTGACAGGCTTCTCCGGGATCTTCACTGACACCTCAGTTGGCTTGCCCTTTTTCGATGGCGTCCTCTTGATTTTGGGCGAGTGGAATTTGTCCATCAGCTTCATGGTGAAGGAGGAGAGGTGAGAGCGCTGAGAGTCTGAAAACAGAGGGCACCACTGTGAGAGGGCAGCCACGAAGCTGTGACCCCTGAGCTCCCAAGGGCATGGCGAGGCCCCGCCCCATCTCCAGACAGCCAGGCACTTGAGGGAGAGAGAACAGACCCAGGAGCACACCCTGCCTTCCGACTCTAGCTTCTGCAATTTCTAGCAGGGCAGGCTGCTCAGAATTGTGCACTTAGAAAGTGGCCAAGAAGGACAGGGCAAAAGCACTTGCAAACACATCTAAGTGTCCTTCACGAGCCCACAGGATGGCCCAGCCAGGGCCCACGGGGCCTCACTCCAAGGAAAGCATCCAGGCAGATCCCAGCAAAGGGCACGAGAACTAGTGCTCCTAAGCTGACCGCCTCATTCTTTGGGGCAAGAAACTACACTGAACCAGGCAGGGGGAAAGGAAAGAAGGGACAAGAAAAATTAAAAAAGAGAATCAAAGGGAAAAAATGGAGGCAAAGCTTTTGTAAATAAGGAGAAGATGGGCCAGGGAGGTAGCTCAGTGGCATAAGCGACTGCCTGGCAAACAAAGTCCTGAGTTCGAAAAGAGGGGTTGAAGGGAGAGGAAGGGAGTAGGGAAAAGAGCAGCAAGCTGTATTGTGTAGAGGTCCAAACTCCCTATGATGCATATAATCATTATGTATAGCTAAAGTGTACTTTCCCCAGAAAAAAAATGAGTAAATAAACTTCAACAAGCCAGGTCTAGAGCCGGCAATGGGGACTGAACTGGAAGCAGCACCCCCACTGCTGTGGGCAGGGGGCAGAGGACTGGAAGACCTCCCCTCAGGTCCCAAGGAGACCGGAAGTCCGCTCTCGTCACTCTGGCCTGACACCGCACTTGCAGGGCGGTGGGGTGAGAGACAGAAGAGAAGGCACCCTGACTGGGAGGGGTGTTAGGGAGCTCCCTGTCTGTACACAGCGTGATCTTCCACGCGGTGCACCTCAAGCAATCCGTACAGCTGTTAATACGGGGGNTGGCGCTCTGGGCTGAGGTGCCTGCCTACCATGCAGGTGGCCCTGGTTCAGTCCCCAGCACCACAAAACTAAACAACCTACAAATGTTTACAAGTACTATAAGTACTAAAAGTTAGTAAGGTCCCAAGATGTGAATCAATACATAAACAGCAATCATATTTCTATACAGTAAAAGTGAACATTCTGAAATGGAATTCAGAAAGTTTCGCTTGTAGTATCACCCAAAAAGAGACATTTAGGCACAAATTTAACAAAAAATGTCAGGGGCTGGGATATAGCTCAGCAGCACAGCACCTGCTTGGCAAGCATGATTTCAATTCCCAGGGCAAAAAAAGAGCAATATTTACACACTGAAAACTACAAAATATTGCTGAAAAAAAAATAGAGACAAGTTAAGGAAATGGAAAGGCATGTCCATGGGGCACAAGGCTGACACTACGCTTCCCGTGCTCAGTGATGACAGCTCACAGGCTCTGAGAACTCCAGCTGGCGCTACCTTAATGCTAAGTTCATTGGAAATAAAGCAATTCAAGAGCATCCAGAACAGGCTGGGAGAAGGGGCTGGACGACTTGCACCTCCACTTCTAAGTGAACTATCAGAAAGCCACGCTACTCGAGGCCCTGGTGCTGGCATAGACACTGACGCACGGCTCGGCAGCACTACACTCAAAGTGCAGAAATAAACCCACGTGTCTGGCAACTGGCTCTGAGAAAAAGCCAGGAATACTCAGCAAGGAAAAGAAGAGCATGCGCAAGAAACGGGGCTGGGAAAGCCAGACAGCCATGAGCAAGGGTGGATGTGGACCCTATTTTGTATCACAGACAAAATGAACTTACGATGAATCGAAGACCTAAACATAAGAGTTAAAGCCAAAACACTGGAGTGCTTGTGGCCTGGGATCCGACCATGGCCTCTAAGAGGGGACTTGGGCAGCCCGAGCAGCAAAAGTAGACACACATACGTTGAATTTCATCAAAGTTAACAATGTTTGTGCTGCAAATGATAGCAACAGAAGGTGGAGAGACAGCTGCCGGGCGGGAGAGTATTTGTAAATCATGTCAGACAAGGGATTTCTAGACAGGAATTAAGAAAACTTGGCTGAAGATGTAGTTCTGTGGTAGGACATTTGCCTAGCACACATGAGACCCTCCCTGGGTTCAATCCCAAGCACTGAAAAAAAAAAAAAAAAACAGAAAGTCAGTACAAAATAAAAAATATTTACAACTCAACAACAGCTAAGTGGCCCAGTTTAAAGTGAATAGAAACCACAGATACTTCTTCAGAGAAGGTACGCAAGCTGGCGGTGAGCAGAGGGAAAAGACGGTCACCTTCACTCTGAAGGGAAACGTGGATCAAAGCGTGCTATGTCACAGGTACAACGAAAAAGACAGGGAGGCCAAGTGTTGCTGAGGACTGGAGGAACTACAGGCCTCTCCCACTGTCAGTGGGGATGTAAAACGGTGCCGCTGAGCTGGGAAGTATCTGGCAGTTCCTCATATGATTTCCAAACAAGGCCCAGCAATTCATCCTCAGGTATACATTCCAGAGAAATAAAAATCTAGCTCCAAGAGACCTGTACCAAAAAGTTCACAGCATCATTTTTTTTTTTTTTTTTTTGCGAAACCGGAGATTGAACTCAGGCCCTTGCGCTTGCCAAGAAAGCACTTATTCTACTGAGGCCCCAGCATCATGTTTTTCTTATGTCCAAATGTTCACAAATGAATAAAATGTGGTATATCTATGCAATGGAAAAATATTTGGCCATGAAAAAGAGACTACACACCGACACATACAACAACATGGATGAATCTGGAAAATACTATGCGAGGTGCGGTAGCCAGTCATGAAAGACTGCCTGTTGTATGACTCAATAATTTTTTATTTTAACTCCCCCAAGGATTGTAAACGTGTTGTTTGTGTCTGTTTCCCCAGTACAGACATGGTACCTGGTCTACAGATATTCAGTAATCACTCAAGAAAATGAACAAATCAACAAAGTGAACCCCCCCCAGGGTTGCCGCTTTTAGCAATAGCAGCAGTTCACAGAACATGCTTAATGTTGGCTCAAAGTCAAAGAACAAAACACTATCCTGTAAAACAGAAGTTTTTTTTTTTAATATTTAGTACAGGGTCTACAGGGTCTCACTACACAGATTAGACTCATAGTGATGCTCCTGTGTCCAGCCTCCCAAGTGCTGAGACTACAGGCATGCACCCTAGGGCGGGCCCACCATGGCATGCCCCCCGCCCTGTCACTGAGCCTGCCTAAGCAGGTGCTTTAGTCTGCTGAGCTATCTGGTCGGCCCTGGAGTTTTAAAAATAAAATAGCACTCCAAAATTTCTAGTAATTTATTACTTAAAAACAAACAAACAACTCTGAATAAGTGTCGAATGACCCCCCACTAACAAAAAGACAAAGGACACAGCACCTCACACTGCAGGACTGGGCCTGCCTGCCACTGCTGTGTGCGCTGTACACAGCAGAGTCCACTCCCTGGGCAAGGGCTTGGCAGCTGCCAGGCAGTGTCCACAGCTGAGCCTGCCCTCTGCAGTGATCAGGGGCGCAAAGCTCTCTGGACCAACGGGAGATGGCCGGACTGACACCACTTTACAGCCGGGCGCTGGCCAGTGCCACCAGAGCTGCTTCACCCACCGGGGGTGGCGGCTGCAGCATCCCTGGGACTCTGAGGTGGCGTTAGTGTACCTCTACCTCACCCCAACAGGTGGGCCTCACTTACTGTCCAGGCTTTCTTCTTTCTGCTTTAACGTTACCTGGACTTCTAGTCCCAGGGAGGCTAAAGGGAACCCTGGGGGCAGCCTGCGTAGAGGGTGCCCTTCTAACTCTCAGTGCTTTGTCTTGAAAACAGGGCTGAAGATGTGTATCATCCTAGAAATGGCCTTGGAGTACCCGGGACACTGCTGGGGGTCACATGTGCCACAGCTGCCCTTGGGATCTGTATTCCCTGTGCTAGGGCTATGGGGCGTGACGCTCGCTTAGCCCCAGCTCCCCTCCAGCCATACCTGCAGAGGGACACAACTCAAACGCAATAGCAACCGTGTGGCCAGCATTTCTGGAACATCTGTAAAATGATGTCATCTACCCAACACTTTCTCATAAATTCGGCTCAGCAGAGTACATGCATTGCTGACTTGTCCTTACTCCACAATGGGCGCGTCAGATGTGAACCCTACACCCCACCCCAGCTCAAGCCAAGGGGCATCTGGGCTCGCCCAGGTGCCTGGTCCATAGTACCTTCCTAGCACAGGGAGCTCAGCCTGCTGGTCCTGTGGACGGGTAGCAAGGTGGCCCACACACTGAACTCTTAGTGCCTCACCAACCGCTCTCCGATGTGTGCTGGTTCATGGTGGAGCTGAGCACGCCACTCACTCCCGAGTGCAGCGGGGCTGTAGGAGGCCTACACTCCTCTCCTGCTCGACTGTTCTTCTGGTGTGACCTGTCCCTTCTGCACCACCTCACTGCTGCCCCGCCCAGCCCATCCAATGCCAGTCTCAGGATGTTCCTAAAAAGCACAGCAAGCCCCGTACCAGGCAGGCTTTAAGCCAGAGGGGATGCTGAGTAAACTGCTACTCTGCATGAAACCAAAAGCAGGGCAGCAGGGCAGACGCGAATGGGGAGCTCTGGGCGCACAGCTTCTAGGTTTGCTGTGGTGGTCAAGGCCTCCAGAGACCTGGCCTGGATGAGCCAGCTCTTGCCTTCTCCTGAGGTCTGCTGCTCTTAGCTGAGTAAGGCAGGTGTGGAGCCAGAGGCAGACCAGGTGCAGAACCCCGCCTAATGACCAAGATGGAACCAGGGTGGGCAAGGAATCACACGGCTGACCAGAAAACACTCTCAGGATGAAGGGAGCGTGGGGCGGGCTTGTAAGGGAACCCAGGAGGTGGGTTCAGCCCTCTCCCTCCATCCCTGGCCCCACCCCCACCCGCAATTCCAGTGTGTGTGTGTGTGTGTGTGTGTGTGTGTGTGTGTGTGTGTGGCCGAGAGGCCAGGTCAGCACTTAGAGCAGTGTGATGCTGCCCATAAACTCTATCCCCAGGTGGCTCATAGCCACGGAACAGCCAGCTGCAGCCCAAGAAGTGATGGATCAGGTGGAGAAAGGGGACAGTCTGACAACCGAAAATCTCAACTTTGGAAACTGAGGGCAGCAGGAACGAGGCTAGACTACTTGGAAGCCGTCAGCATTTCCTTGAGACGTGGGCCAGCAGTGCAGGCTTTCCAGGGTCTCTCAGAGCCTGCTGTGCAGAGCAGCCAGTGGGAGCAGGACAAGGAGGCAGCACATGGCATTTGCACAACACTGCTGTTTGGGCGCTATCAGCAGCACCAGACACAGACACGCACGTGTGTGCAGCGCTCCCCACCCGTCCTGCAGTGCTCACTGGGGTGGGGGGCAGTGGTGAAGAAACACTCTCCTGCACTGCCCGGGCTTGGGCAGCTTCACCAGCCATGCCCCTGCTAGTCCTCAAATTTTTTCACCCTGGAAAGGTGTAGGAAATTATGCTGCAGAGCTCATAACTCTGTCTTTTGAAGGATTTTCCAAGAGTGAAATTACTACAAAATTTTGAAACTTCACGCATACGCCTGAGTCACAGAGGAGGAGTCAGATCCACACTCCTACCACCAGGACTGTCAGAGAGAACTCCATGCAGACAGACGGCAGCTCTGCATCCTCACTACACCTGCAAGAGCCCCGCAGAGCGCCTCTCAGGCTGCAGGAGCACAGCGCACCGCTGAGGAGCCGCACTCTCCCCTGCCTGCTCTGCAGCAGCCCGCCCTCTCGCCCTCTCACAGGCCGAGGACGACCGTGCTTTCACTTTCGGGGCTTGTAAACTTCCTCCACGTCTCCTGGGGACACAGACCCATGTTCTGCGAGTGGGGCTGCTGGGCTGTGGGGTTGTGCACTGTGTGTCACCTTCCAGACACCATTGTGGGACTCCATGTCCCAGCCCTGACGGCAAAGGTGGCAGACCAGAGGCTCGCATACCTGCCTGCGCCTAGGGCAGTGACAAACGCCACTTCCCGAGCTCTCCTCCCTGGTGAGACAGACCCCCTCCACTGGCAAGTCTTGGGGTGACCTACATGTCTGGGAGAGAGACTTGAAGGGTCACTGGCAAACAAAGCTTCAAGGCTCGCTGCTGGCCAGGGTGGCATTTACTCCCATAAAGGTCAGACTCCCCCGGACTAATCTGCTAGTCATTTGTTCCAGAGGAAGGAAGAGTAACTCACATGACATCACATACTACTTTGGTGTCAATGACCATGGTGTCACCAACAGCCACTGTCTTGGGCAGCATGTGGGCTGTAGATCCTCTCCTTACAGAGACAGTGGCAGGGTGGAGGGCAACACGGCTGCACAGAACCATGTCCCAAAGCAACCAGTTTCTCCGACAGGGATCTGCCAGGTGCCAATTCCTCAACCCTAGACTTCCTACTTACCCTGGGCCAGGCCCAACGACCTCTGCCTGTTGCTGGCAAATGTGCGTGTCAGTTGTGTTTCCTTCAGATGATGCTCGGCCTGGCAGCTGGGGTCCCAACTTAGCAGTGGGCCTGTTGGGGACTTAGCTTTGCCCCGTGAGGGAGGGAGTCTCTAAGTGCCAGCCACTCAAGACCACAAGGTCAAGGTCACAGAGAACAGCATCTGCAGACAGCCCCAGAATGATGGTGGCCGAACTTGAGAAACCCCAGGGCTGTGCGTTTGCTTAAAGACTTTAGAGACAGTGCCTTAATCAGTACCTCCCACTTTCCAGGCGCCTAAGACAGCTGGAGTGCACAAGTGACAAGAGAACATTAGAAAGATTGTTATGGCCGCAGGGGGTGGGCCGCAGCCCGGCTTGCTGTGACCTTGGCCACTCACCTGGACCTACTTTTCCCCATCTCTCTCGCGCCTCTCCCTGCCCAGTGAGCAGGCACAACAGCAGACCCTCCCTCGAGTGCTAAGGGAATTAATGTGAGCCTGTGTGTAGTGTGTGGAGCCGAGGGACCCATCTGCAACAAAGGCTTCATAAATGCCAGCCGTGATTGTCATCTGATAACGTCACTGTCTCTGCCAGCACTTACTAAGGCAAGAGCTAAAAATAGCCCACGCTAAGCCAGGCCAAAAGCAACCTGGTGTTTCATTTTTTCCTAACAATTTCCACATTACAAGATCCTGCTTTGCTCGATATAAAACTATTCACATTAGAACAGAAGGGAAGCATGACTTGAAGTTTTGTACTAGCAAAGGCTCTCTGACATGAAAATCTGCTTGCGTTACTATCTGTTCGTAAGTGCTGACGCCTCCAGACACGGCTAATGGAAAGACCGAGCGTATCATTGTTCTTTCTCAACAATGAAAGTTAAAATAACTTCATAAAATTCAAGTGTTCAATACAGCAAAATCCTCCTTACTCTGAATACGACACAGTGCAATGCATGTCCTTGCTAGCTCTTCAATGAGCAGTACCTGGTGGACACCCTCCCGCGTGAGCTTTCGAGGGACTGAATTGTGGCTGCTGGAGGGGCTGCGCTGTCTTCTCCAGACGGACCGGGACTTCTGATTCCAGCTCTCCAAATGATGCCGGCGCTCTGCGCCCTTGCCCAGCAGCACAGGATCCAGGAAGGGGGCTGTGAGGTTGCAGAGGACGAGCAGGAAGCCTGAGGAAGTGGGCCGGCTGCCCTCCTGCTCTCCAGCCGGCAGAGCCCAAGAGGAGAGAGGTGCAGGGAAGGGCTGGGCCCGTGGGGCCTGCCACCGGACTGAGCCAGGCTTCTGCTCAGATCTGGGCTCCAGGCTCACAGAGCCGCCGGCTTCCCTCTCCTTGCATAACTGGGAAGGGTTAAGGACACGCTCAGAATTGCAGGCACCTTCCTACAGACACAGATGATACCTGAATCTCCAGCAAACACCTGGCAAGGTGTTTTACACCATCTGTCATCAGGAAATAATAAATTAAAGCCACACAGAGATACCATTGCACACACACTTGGGTGAAAGAGAAAAGCATGTGGCAACAGGCCCCGGCGAGGGTAACAGCAAGGCAGCCTACCTGCCACTGCTAGGCGCGCACCCAAGAAAAGCCCGTGGGCTCCCAGGAGCCAGGTCAGCCACCCCCTCCGCCTGCAGCAGCATTGGCCATGCGACCCGCTGCTCCGACCCTGGGCTCAGGGTTGGCCATGCGAGCCGCTGCTCCGACCCTGGGCTCAGGGTTGGCCATGCGAGCCACTGCTCCGACCCTGGGCTTAGGGTTGGCCATGTGACCCACTGCTCCGACCCTGGGCTCAGGGTTGGGAAACTCACTGGGCTCGCACAGCGAAGCTTATCGTCCAGAGACCGAGGTGACACTTCAGGCTACATCTATAATACCTTACTGTCTACTCTGCCAACTTCTAGAATTCAGGGAGAGAAAAGGGCTCTACGTAGATGTCCACTGACACCCAACAAGGATCAAGTCTTCCTTGTTCTGGACACTGGCACTTGGCCCAATAACAGGCACACAGTGGACACAAGTAACTGTGTTTGTTGGAGAACACGCAGGAGGATCCAGGAACGAATCTGGAGCACACCAACTATGATGTCCTTTGCTCTGGGGGTGACAGGAGACTAGAGATGCAGACGGGATGGTCCACAGGGACTTGGACACAGTTTTACACAGTACAAACCAGAGGTGGTGACTCACGCCATTGCCCTTGTCAGCATGCTGATCTGGCCACTTGGGTTAAGAGCAGAAACTGTAAGAAAAACGTCCTTCTGTCTGGTCCTTCTAGGTCTGCAAAGGCAACAGGATCTCTGGGCCAGGATGTGCCGCAGGACCTAACAGAGCCATGTGCACAGTTTAAAAATAGTACTCAGTGACCCCAATTTACCTAAACTGCAACGATCTCAATAAATCCCCAATAAGGCTACTACAGAGGAGCAATCTCACCTTCCCTTGCATACTGCCCTGGTGTGGGCTTTATACTTCTGGCGCCCCTGGGCCCTCACTGTCCATGCCGGGGGAGCTCTCACCCACTGCGCAGGTCCTCGGAAGGAAGCGCCTGAGCCTGGCGAGATAGAGCAGCCTTGGGTTATGCTGAGTTGGGGTGTGTAGTTAGGATCCCCCAGCACTTGCCAAACAGCCCCTGGGTGGGGCCGACCCTAGGAGGCTCGCTCCACACAGCCAGAAGAAGGGTATAGAGGTGGGGCCCTCTGACTCCACACAGGGACCTCTGCGCCTCAAGACCTGGAGGTAGGGACCCTGGCACTGCAGGTAGTGCTCTCCTGCTGTACTAGCACGATGGGAGGCGTGCACAAGGAGCTGCACCCACCCCACCACCCTGTCTGTGTCCGTGAGCCCCCTGGGAGGACATGCGGGATGGAGCTCGGCCTGGGGCCCCACTTCTCTTCCACGTGAGTCAGGGGAGGCTGTAGATAGCACTTACTGACATCACGGTACTCTACCCACCTTCAGTCAGCTTAGGAAGGCTACAGTGGGCATCCAAATACTACCTACCATGCAATGGGCAGCGATTCTTAACAAGTGGATTTACCAACAGGGAAACTCAGCACTTCCACACCTCATGGGACTTAGGGTCATAGCCTGAGGGAAGCCAACTCTGGCCCATGTGCATGGGTGACCTCCAAGAGCCCCTGCCCTCTGCTGGGCAGCTCCAAAGATTCTACCCTGGAGAGTCCATCAGTCCCCAGAATCTCCCCCATGACAGGTAACCAGCAGTTGCTATCTCCAAACACTCTCCGAGCTGCACACTATGGTGTTCCCCGTGACCCTCCCTACCACTGCCAGATGGGAAGCTTCCCACTATGCCTGGCAGGTGAGCAAGCCAGAGGAGGCACATCAAGGACCTGGGCCTCGGTCATGAGGTGGAGCCATGCTCCGCCCTGTCTGAGTGCAGACAGATGGTGACGGCAGCGCCAGGGGTGTTGGGGACGCTCACAGTTCACTGTCCACATGGCCCACACCAAGGAAGCATTTTTTTTCTCCCACTACCACCTGGGAGGGGCTGACATCCAGGTTACAGTCACAGGCTCACAGCTTCTCCAGAGGCGGATGAATCACTGTTCCAGTTTTATTTCCAGATAAAATGAGAAACAGAAAAAGACCCACGATGACAGAGGAAAAGTTTGTCTTGAGCAAATGTCGCTGTGCAAAGGGCCAAACGCAGTACTGGCTGGGGTCAGCAGAGCACAGGAAGCAGAGTCCACCCTGACTTTGTCCTTTAGGTGGAGCTGTTTGGAGCTGCCTGTCCCTTAGGGCCAGCGTCAGGCTCAGGGGCAGAGGCGGCAACAGCAGGCTGGCTGGGCCACCGAACAACCTTGTGTCTGCTTGGGCTACCGCAGCTTGCCCTACAGTGTCTGTGCCACAACACTGCTGCCTGGCACTGGGAGGCCGACTCACAGGGGGCCAGGCGAGGACGGCACAACCTCCACTCCCTCCTTTGTGCTGTGCTCATTCGGGTCCTGAGTATGCAATGCTATCAGGCCCTGCTCTGAGATCCTGCTGTCAGTGAGCATGTAATTCATGTATTTCCTTACGGGGTGGCAGGGAAGGAGCTGGGAGCCACTGCCCCAGCAGCCTGGAGTGCTGCAGGGTGAAGGCCTGGGCACAGAGGGATGTGAACGGAGAGGTCACCAGTGACCCTTCTTGGGGACCTCACACAAGGCAGAGCAGGCACCACACCCATGAGGTGCGAAGGTGGGGAGGAGCCCCCACCAGAGGGCTCGGGCCTTGGGAAGACCTGGCCAGCTTCCTCCTCGGTAGCGGCTGCAAGGCACCAGCCCAACAGGAGGAAGCCCTGTTCTGCAGGACGGGAGTGCACCAGAGCCGCAGCCCACAGCTCACCCAAGGCTCTGGAGAGGCCTCGAGGTTCTGGGATGAAGCCCAAGGAGCGCCATTGTGCCCTAAAGAAGGCTGAGCTTGGAGCATCTGTAGGAGCCCTTGAAACTATAGTGCTAAAATGAAATAAATCAGACACGCAGGCTTAAATATCACGTGGTTTCTCTTATACGAGAAACCCAAAGCATAGAGAGCAAAATACAAGACAGATAACAAGAAACAGGGAGACAGAACTTTGGCAAATGGGAAGGGGAACAAGAGGTGGAGGAGGTGGGGAGCAGAAGGGACACAGAATGAGGACAGGTGGCACATTCACCAATGTCCCAGGATGCATGTGGTCACTGTGTGCTGCAAAAGTGCTAATAAAAAGAATTAAAAAGAATCCTGGGGTGAAAATGTGAAGTCAGACTTAGGCAACGACGGAATGGCACTGACGTATTTTTATTCATTTATTCTATTTAAAAAAAATTCTTTTCCCCCAGAACCAGGGATTGAACTCAGGCCCTTGCACTTGCCAGGGAAGCGCTTATTCTACTGAGCCATCTCCCCCGCCCCTAAAAAAATTTTTGTTTGAGACAGGATCTCACTATGCAGCTCAGACTGACCTTTAACTCACTTTGTAGCCCAAGCTGGCCTCAAACTTGAAAGGGTCCTTGTGCCTCAGCCTCCTGAGTGTGGGACTACACACGTATGCTCCCACACCCAGCAGCATGGCACTGATGTGGGGCCTAAAATCTCAGGCACTTCACTCACAGGAACCAAACTCCGAGTCCTCACTGTCCAGCCCTGTGTCAGGCACTTAGTTCCACAAGGCCACACGGCCACAGCCAGGACCATCACAGCAAGCACCCCCCCCAACGGGGCTCCCTGGACCTGGTCACACAAGACCCTTGGTAGCCCTTGGTGGCTAAACCTGCTGAGCTCCACAGTCTCAGGCCAGTGCTGAGTGAGCAGGGGTCACCTCAGGTGGCACAGAGAATGTAGGTGTGGAGTCGGGTGGGTGTCTCTGGAGGAAGTGGGGCAGGGTCCCACCACATGCAAGGTGCAGCACTGCCCCTGGCCCCGCACCACCCCAGCCCTGGCTGCTCACCTGGCTGGCGTGGCCCCCTGTCTATGCACCCTGAAAGTCAAGGTGTCACTTGAAGCTGTGCTGGACGCAGACCAGTGGAGGAGACGTGCGGCGGTATGCTGGGAAGGCCAGCGGGGCACTGTGCACAGTGGGGCACGTCAAAGGCCTGCGCCAGCCTGGAGAAGAGGCCACTGTCACCCTGGCTCCAGACGTGAGCTCACAAGTATCACAGCCCTCAGGAACAGCCCAGGGAAGGAGAGGACCTTGCACAGGATGCCGCTGCAGAGACCCTCTGCCCTCCTGCCCGTGCTCCGCTGCTGGCCCCCAGGGCTTCCTGCACAGAGGAGAGAAGAGTCTGAGCACATGGGAGTCCATGAGTGTGTACTCCACCTCGATAGCCAGGAATCTTCCTCCCAGGGGCCGTGCGTGTCAAGATTTCCAAGATGGTAAGTGACTCCAAACAAGGACAGGATTTCACTCAGTGTCTCGCTAAGCTTCTTCCTCATGCTGTTGAGTCACCAAGGGAGGTGGGGACTGATCCTGTGGCAGATATAACTAATACCTGGAGCAAAACCTCTGGTCTGCTCCTTCTGTCTCCAAGTGGTCAGCTGGCTGGGACTGATTTCTAGGAAAGGGACGGGCACATGGTCACCATCAAGCAGCGTCTGTTTGGGGACACTGGTGTGCACTTCTCTTCCTGAAGTGGGAGGAAAGAACTGGCTTTGGGGTTGCTTCAGCCACTAGTTTTATCAAGAAGGTAAAAATCAATCTCTCCAAGTTGCTTTTCTCATCTGGAAAACAACAGCAGCCGCCTACACTGGTGGTTCTCAGAGCACGGCCCTCTCCACTGTCAGCCTGCTGGGAACCTGAGCCTACTACCTCTGAGGACGGGCCTCGCTGACCTCCCCTCACCCAGCTCTGCAAACCCAGGCTTTTCCCCTTTGACCACCGCCATGCTCGGAACACCACTACCTGGCAAATAGGAAGTGTCCGCGGTGTGCAGGCACCAGGGAGCGAGCCTGAGTCTGCCCAGCACAGGGCCAACCACAGGGACGCACTGTGGCTTGTTCAGTGACTGGCCCACTGGGTGAGCAGCCCAAAGAGATCTTCCCACAACTTTCCTCTTCAGCATGACCTTCACAACTTGCTGTACTCTCTCTCTCTCTTTTTTTTTTTTTTTTTTTT
>NDGN011423037.1:0-10631 GCA_002564285.1 Tympanoctomys barrerae
AAAAAAATCATGGAATAGGAAATAGGATATGGTAAATGAATGATAAAGACATATTTGTTTCTGCATATGCATATTGGTTTTGCCTCGGCAGTATACATTTTCCAGAGTTACAGACTGACCCATTTCATGAAATCCTAACTAAGCTCAATGTTTGTATTATTTTCACTCAAAATACCAATTATTTTTGTAAGTAAAACACATATAAAATTCCAAATGATTTATATAGATGTTTACATGTGCATGTTTGAAAATGTGCAAAAATCTTATTCTTATCATGTCATCTGTGTTAGTGTCTACTCTGAGATACTACAAAACCATAGACAAAAGTACAGATAGTATGACTTATACTGTCAAGACAATATTCTTCCAAGAAGATACTTTTTGGTTACAAAGATGAAAATAGAGAAAATTTTACAGTTTTAAATTTCTCTTTTATTATGTGGCCAGCATAAATGTCTCTAAGAGTAACCTATGGCTATATATTTCCTGAACTGTTGTCTATAGAAAGACAAAAGTTCACAACTCTAGCATTCTACCCAAAATGCATGACCTCCCTCTATTCATAACATAATATGAGAAAAAAAATTAATTGATATTGTAAACAATACAACTTACCAGTGTGATATTGCAAACAATACAACTTACCAGTGCTTTTCATAAGTGAAAGACAGATACAGACAGTGAGAGCTGTCACAAGTTGGAATACAAAAAGAGGATTTGATAATAACAGCCACAGTGGAGAATAGACTATAACACATAGGGAAAAAAAGACTTAAGAACATGACTTTTAAAACATTTATGATATTTCCTACTTTCATAATTTTGTTGTAATTATAAAAAACACTAAAATCACATAAGTCAATTTAAAAATTTTCATTGTTAGGGCTGGCCAGAGAGCTCAGCAAACTAAAGTGCCTGCTTAGGCAGAGTACAGTGGCTGGGGTTCGATCCCTGGTGCGCCGTGCTGGTTCTTCTCCCAAAGTGCGCTGAGAGGGTGATTTAGACTGGGTGTGCTGGCATGTGCCTATAATCCCAGGCCTTGGGAGGCTGAAAACAGGAGAATCACTATGAGTCCAATCTACATAGTGAGAACCTGTAGACCTTATAGACCCTATACTAAATACACACAAAAAATAAAATTTTCATTATCATTCACCATTGTCATCATTTATTGAATGATGTTTAATTTAATATTTACTTGGGGGCTGGGGAAATATCTCAGTAGAACAAGCACTTGCCTGGCAGTTTTGAGTTCAATCCCTGGTACAACACACACACACAAAATACTTTACAGCATACAATCACATGATTTAATTATTTTTTAGAGGATGTTTATATATTTACAGGTTTTGCTGAATAAATATTCTGAGATGTTTAAAAAAATTTCTCACACTGTCACTGTTCATTAATCTTAATTTCTTCCACAGGGCCAGGAAGATGGCTCAGTGGAATAAAGGCTTCCTTTGCAAGTGCAAGGGCCTGACTTCAATCCTCTGTTCTGCAAAATAAATAAACAAACAAATAAACAAACATGCAAATGGAGAAGCCATGTTGTCAAATGCCCTCTTACTCCACCCAAATATATCAAACCCACTCTTTGCTGACCTTTTATTCCCCTTTTTTTAATTCAATCATTTTTTTGAAAAGAGAAATTAGACAGGTACCTGTTGGTAAATGATAAATGTCTATATTCACATAGAAAGACAATATAATCTCTTAGCCCAATATACAGAGAGAGGAGGAAGAAGTTCTCGGGCTCTTGGTGATGCTCTATTTTGTATATGACTTGAAAGTTTCTTCAAATCCTTTCCAGATTTTAATTTTATTTCAGATTTCTGTTTGAAGACCGATCACCACTCTCATTCAGATGAAACTCTTTGGTAAGAACTTTATTTTCAGGATAAGGATTTTCACCAAAATAAAAATCTATTCTCTATCCTGATTTGATTTCAAATTCTGTTACTTCATCTCTGATCAAATAATGCAAAACTTCCTCGTCTTCCTTTCCAAGCACTACAGATACTTGTGGATGGTTAACAAATGCTATTTCCCCAAAATTTGGGATTTTGGCAGTCAATTCTGATCTCTTCCGAAAAAAAAATGGTTGGCTGAGTTTGTTATATTTCTGTTCTCCTTTCAATATTTCCTCACTGGCTCGTTCATTAAGTCTGTCTATTTCATTTTATACTTTATCAATGTGTTCTGTTGCTTCCTTTTCTCCCCTGGTCAGGCCCAGCGAGGCAGTCATTGCCTCAGGTTTGGGACTGGAGACAGTTGGGCCTTCGTGGTCAGAGGGGTGAGTGAAGACTGGTGCTTGCGAGCCATGACACAGGGAAGGCCCAGCTCCAGGCTCTGGGTTGGCTCCTCTTGTAGGAAGCCACTAAGGAATCTTGCTGAAATTTTAGGTGCCAGTTATTTTGTTTTACTGAAGGAAAATACAGGACAGATATCACCACTTCTAAATTTTGTGAGTACTTCTAGGTAATTATATTGTTTCCATGGAATTGGGGAAATTTTAGGGAGTTTTTATCATTGCAAAATTTTTTGACCACAAAAATGTCCAAAATATAAAATGACATCTTGAAAGAAACTTTGAAACAATATTGAAGACACTAAGTACTTGTTGCTTATGTTTCTGACTAGAAATGTATAGTATCATAAAATGAAACTATTCCTAATTTAGAACTGTCAATGAAAAATCATCAATAGAAATAGTTCCCATATGGACTTCTATAGAAATTTAGGGATGTATTAAAAAAATAATGAAGAAAGTGGCAAAGACATTTTCCAAGAAAGTATGAGAATGCTCTTAAGTGAAACATATTTAATGATAAGCTACAAAAAAATAGTTCAATAAGATTCTGAATTATAATTTTTAAGCATTAAAAATAAATATTATGTGATAATGAAAAAAAGAAAAAGAAGTGGATTAGACTACAAAACAATAAAAAATCTTATTTATATAGAATATTTTTCAAATTTCTAATAGAAAGAGATTATTAAACAGAATTCAAGTAAGTTTTAGTACACATAAAAATGCGCAATAGTGGATCCCTACTTCATAAAATCAACTGTAGAGCTGTTGTGGACATAATTGTCAATATCATTACCTTTCAAAGATATGCCTCATTTTATAACTGAAAGAAACTTTTTAAAGATAAAAGGAATAAAATTACAAGTTATAACTTTTGTTAAAGATAATCATCTATACTTTTGTTTCAGTTCAACTACTAAAGGCTGACCAACACAGGATTTATATCAAAGAAATATGTGTACTACTATTCAGGGTTTAGGCATACCAATATAACTTAGTTAAAACACATAATCAGCACTGTTTTCTTAAAATTGCACATATGAATAATTTGACTATGGGAAGTAGTATAAAACTTATTGCTATACTCTACCCAATATGTCACATGGAAATTAACAATTTACATGGAAATTAATTAATGCAAGACCTAGAAAGAATTCAGATTTTATGAAAATGTGAAAAAATAAATGGACTTTTTCACTACTCACAGTGTACATGATCTGACAGCAAAATTACATAACTATTATTACATGTATATAACAGGAATAAACTATGTAATACTCATAAATGGATCAGATAAAATAGCATTATATGAAAATATTATACCAAATTTAATATAAGGGTTACATGAAGATTAGCATAATAGAAATTTTATAAAAATAATAAATTATACAAAATCTAACTTTATTTAGACAATAGCTGACCAGATAACAAAAGCTTCCCTTTATGTGTTACTCTTTGATAGTACTTTACTTTAAACTGCAGTCTATGTATGACCTAACTTTGCACAAGAGTCCATAAAGTTATTCAATAATTGTTTTCAAGGTATATGAACATTATTCAAAATCTGAATCTGACAATTACTTAAAATAATAATGAAGCTGTTCTTTGAGATGAACTACAGATCTTTTAAATTTTACTGAATACTATTATATACACAATTATATAAGCAAGTTAAATATATAAATATATGTTATATAAAATTTATGAGCTATATATCTGCAAATATGCAAAGCTTTGAAATGAATATAGGGAACTCAGAATGGCAGCACCACAGATGGAGCAGATTCCAGGTAAATAGCTTGGTCCAAAAGGCCCCAGACTCCTGATGTTCAGGCAGAGGGAGGGAACTGAGGTGAACTGCTCTTCCCAGAGAACTCCAGATATATGATGAGGAGATGGCCAGATGGAACTCAAAGGAACTAGTTTACATAAAAATTCCAAATTTATCATTTTCATATATAATTATGCTGTTTGCTCCTATGGTCTAAACTACATAACTGTTAGTTTTGAAAGTTTATCAAATACTAAATTTCACTTGTTGCTATTATTATAATTACAATTGTATGTCTGCAACAAGGGTACAATATGTGTCTTAACCACATGTTCACTCTTTTGTAATAATATTGAGAAGTGCTGAGGTAATAACTTCACAAAATCCTTACACTGAGGAAGTGAGGATAATGCCAAACAGAAAACATTGTCTCTCTCAATCAATAGAGAAACAAAGACTTTGGGACAGACACAAATCAAGAATCTCTGACACACATAAGAAATCCATGAAAAACACATTCCATATAAAGAGATTCTGATTGTAGTAATATAGCTACCTAATATCAAAATATCACAAAAATCAAAATAGAGAATTCTTTCTGAAAAAAGAAAATGACAAGATGAAGAAGCAAAATGTGTTCTCAGGCCCCAGTCCACTAAGAACAAATCCAGCAGATGTCAGTGAAGAAACTTAGACGCAACACACCTGAAATCTCTGAAATAATTGCAGTTGAAGAAAAGAAATAACTCCAGAAGGGTACAAAGAAAATCAAATTGGAAATATTCTCTGAGGTAAAAAAAGTGGTAAATATATAGAAAGAATTACTGAGGATATCTCTTTTTCAATTAATTTGATTGAGAAAGAACAATGAAACACTTTCAAAAGTGGTTAGTAGGACAGTTACAATAATTAATACTTTCCCTACTTCACAGTACTTATTCATATAAAAGATGCATACATATCTTGTCTGAATGCTATTATCTTTATTCTCATTGAAAGTACATGTATATCTATCCTATTCTGTATTTACATATATATGTATATACATAATACATATATATATTTCCCTACAAAATGGTCCTTAATTTATACCCCACTTTTCTGTTTAATTTTGTCAGAGTTAGGTATTCCATTGCCATTCAAATATTGTAGGTATGTTAATTCAGCAAAATAATTGAATGTAGTCCAGTACACCATAATATTATGGTGACTTATCCATAGGATTGGCAATGTCAGAAGTTGTTGACTTGAGCCTTTCACAGCTCAACGTATTAATATGGCTTTGCTTTTTATACTTCATTTTTACACTTTTCTGCTGGATTGTTAAGACCAAGATAAAGCAAGAGGTATATAACAAAACATGTAACTTTTGTATCTGATAAGAATGGTCAAATCTCCTCAATATTTACATTAAAACCTTGTACAGCAATTTGTAGATCTATTGTCAGTGTCAACCATGTGGACGGGTCATGGCCATCCCTTGACTAATTTGCTCTGAAAGCCTACGAGACTGTTTTCTCTCTAAGTGACTCTCCTTAGTTACAGTCTACATCATCAACCACTTTCCTCTGTGACCCCATAATCTACTTAAACACAAAATTTGGGACACGAGTGAGTTACAAGACGTTGCAGTACAGTTTCTCTTATGTCTGAGTCCTCACTGACCTTGAAGGGCTATGACCAAAATACTGACTATACTTGTTGCCCTTCTTTATCTCTAATTTTTTGGTTTGCAAACTTAAGTTCTTCACACCTCAGAAGAGAAGCTTAATGATATTATTTCCCTCCAACATAGACAGTTGAGCATTACATCATTATCTGTCTGAACATCAAATGCCTTAGACATAACATGGTAAAGACATTTTCCAAAAATCTTTGATATGCTAAACTTTAAACCCCTATCATATGTGGAAAAAATAAAAACTTAAATAAATAAATAATTCCACATATTCACACAGAAATTTAGAAATCTAATCATATAAAACACTGTAGCAGTACAGTCCTATGATGTTTTTCTTGTCTCTTGTTTTTTTGTTACCTTCATTTTAAGCAAACAGTTACTTCACAATGAGTATAACAGTAACTGATTTGACATTATAAGCAATATGCATGTAGAAGAACAGAAGATAGCCATTCCAAGTATGGCCCTACTATTACATATTGCTTTTCTCAGTGTTGTTTCTTAGTTCACAGTTATCAGCACATATAGTTAGTCAGGGTGAGAACCCTACCAATTAACATCTAGATTTAAAAGCCTGATAGAGATTCTCAGGAATATTGCCATATCCATCTTGTGTATATAAATGTATGGTTTTGCCCCTGCCATGTTTTCTAACTATTATCTTTGCCCTATCTTCATTTCTTAATCCTTAAGTACTCATTTTCCATTTAGTTGTGCTATACCTTTCAGTTTTTATTTCTTCTTTTAAGTCCTTACAATAGAAAGACTATAAAATATTTACACGTGTGGGTCTGGTTTATTTAACTTATGAGTATATCTTCCAGTTGCATCCACTTATATCTGATGGCTTCAAGTTTATCATTCTTTATATCTCAGTAATACTCCTTTGTATAAAAATACCACATATTTTTCATCCATTCCTCAGGTGACAGGCATTTTGGTTGTTTCCAATTTTTGCCTATCACAAAGTGGGCTGATATAAACATAGTTGCACATATAGAACTATGATATACTGTTTTAAGTTCTGGGAAAATTCCAATAGGGGCATAGCTGATTTGAATGGGATTTCCAGTTCTAGTTTTTTAAGGAGTCTTCACACTCATTTCCAGAATGGTTGCACCAGTCTATATTTCAGCATTGGGAATGTAGGCTTCCTTTTTCCACACAGGCTCTCCAACATTAGTTCTTGGTTGATTTATGACAGCCATTCTTCATGGGGTGAAGTAGTATCTCAGTGCTATTTTACTTTGCATTTCACAGATTGTTAGTTATGTGGAGCACTTTTTCATCTATTTATTTGCTTGTTGTATTTCTTTCTATGAAAAGTATGTATTCATCTCAGGTGCCCATCTCTGTTTTCAGTCTTTAATTTTTGGGGCCCTAATGTTTCTTATTTCTATATAAATTCTAGAAAGAAGGCTTTGGTCTGAGTGTTTACTAGTAAAGATTTTTTTCCAAATTTGTGGCTTGTCTTTTCACTTTGATAGTAATTTCTTTTGAAGTGCAAAAACTTCTCAAATGAGGAAGTTACAGTTGTTAATTCTTTCAAGTATTGCCTATGTGGTTTGATTTTTTTGTTCATGAACTGCTTACCCCCATATCTTGTAGAGGTCCTCTTACGTTCTCTTCCAGGACATTTAGTGTTTCTGTATTAATGTTTAGATCTTTAATCCATTTTGACTTTAGTTTAGTGCAAGGTGATATACCTGGGTTAATGGGTTAAGTTTTAGTTTTCAGCATGTAGAGAGCCAGTTTTTCCAGAACCTTTTGTCAAAGAGACTATCGTTCTTCCAGTAAGCATATTTGGCTCCTCTGTCGAAGATAAGATGGCTGAGTGTGTTTGTAGCTTCTTCTGTATTTTCTCATCTATTCCGTTGATCTTCAGGTGTATTTTTTTGGCTAAAAGCATGCTAATTTTTTCACAGTAGTTTTTTAGTATCATTTCAAGTCAGGAATCGTAATGCCTCCTGCCTTGTCTTTGTTGTCCAGGATCGCCTTTGCTATTTCAATTCTTTTCTGGTTTCAAATAAATTTTAGGAACGATTTCTCTAGGTCTTTGAGCTATGTTTGTGGTATTTTCATAGGGATTGCACTAAACATGGACAACTGTAGGAGTATGGCCATTTTCACAATATTGGTTCTTTCTATCTAGGAGCAGGGAATACCTTTCTATTTTTTGAGATCCTCTACAATCCCTTTTTCACAGCACTCTAACTTTCATTAAATAGTTCTTTTACTTCTTTAATTAGATTAAAAAAGTATTTCATTTTCAGTGGTCTATTGCAAAGATAGTGTTTCTCTACTTTTCCCTCTCAATTTGTTTGTTATCTGTAAAGAGGAATGCTATACACTTTGGTGTAGTGACTTTGTATCTTGATATGCTACAAAATTTGTATATTAATTCTATCATATTTTGTTGGAACTCTTTAAGTCTTCCAGGCAAAGTATCATGTCATCTGCAAATAATGATATTTGAACTTTTTCTTTACCTATTCTTATTCCTTTTACTTCTATCACTTGTCTAGTGGCTATAGCTAACAATTCTATAACTATATTGAATAGAAGTGATTATAAAGGACATCCTTGTCTTATACCTCATCTGAGAGTAAAAGATTTTAGCTTTCCCCCATTTAGAATTATGTTAGCTGTTTTGTTGTAATAGATACCTTTTTATCAGATTGAGGTAGAGGCCATGCATTCCAATATTTTGTAGGATTTTGAATATGAATAAGTGTTGGACATTGTTGAAAATCTCTTCTCTATCAATTGAGATGATCATGTTTTTTTTGGATTTGGCTCTATTGATATAGTGTATTACAGTTATAGATTTGTATAGATTGAAACATCCTTGTATACCTGGGTTGAATCCTTCCTGGTCATGTGGTATAATGTTCTCAATGATTTGCTCTATTTTATTTCCTAGGATTTTATTGAGGATTTTTCCATCTATGTTCATGAGGGAGATTGGTCTACAGTTCTATTTTTCAGTTGCGTCTTTCCCAGGTTTTGATGTCAGTATAATAATTTCCTCCAAGAATGATTTTTTGAGGATTGTTTCATTTTCAATTTCACTGAAGAATTTGAAGATAATTGGGATTATATCTTCTGCTAATTTATTGTAGAATGCAGCTGAGAATGCTTCAGGATCTGTACTTTTCTTTGTTGGTAGTTCTTTTTCTTGGGGGGGGGTATGTGTGTGTGTGTTAGTCACAAGACAAGTGAGCAATATTTACTATATTTCTGAAGTTATATAAAAACAGGTGATTAGAATATGCTTGATTTCACTCTTGGCTGAAGCCTTATTGCTTCACATTGACTAATTTAGATGCTAACCACAGAACTTGTCAACATCTTTCTAGAGCCCAGTGAATGACACCACATTCTGCTTTTGGGTGGGCCACACACTCTGCATTCAGCCTGCCTTCAGGGATACTACTACTCTTTCAGAAAAAAGGAACAAGAACACTGTTTCTCTCTAAATAAAACAACTTCCCAATTCAATAGTTGTCAAATGATAGCCCAATATCATAATGCTTTATCTATATTTTTCTATGAGCAACCAACAATGGAGTCCATAATATAGTTCAAGTATATATCATATAAGTTTTGACTTACTTGCAAGTGGGACAACCTGATTCACTTAAATATTTAATGATTCTCCTTTTTCTCTCTCCTTGTCTTTGCAGAAAGTTTTGTCTACTTTTTGGTAAAGAGTGACAAAAAGAGGGTGGGGGGAGGAAGGCAGGGAAGGAGAGATATTCTTTTTCATGGAGTATTGAGACCCTTCTTATCCATCTCCAGTTTCTGTGAGCCTGATCCCCTAATGAGCCAGTCCCCTTATTCTTCATCAGAAGTGGGAAGCATAGAAAGGGAGAAAACCTACAGGCAAGATGGAGTTAGTCCAGTAAAAGACTGATTGCTATGATTTTGGATGAATTGGGTAGTTTCTGCTATTTTTAAATCCCTTGATTCATTCTCAAAACAGAGTTTAGGGCTTCATAGAGAATGCTATAATGGCATTGATAAATGTTACGATTTATAGGAATACTAATATGATATAGCAAACATCACTATAGTATTTTTGCAATATGGAAAAAAATAAATAGAACTCATTATGTTGAATTAAATTTTAGTGTTTTTTGTAGTTTGATGCTTCTTTTTTAATAATTTCATTGAGAAACAAATAACAATGAGACAGTTTCAAAACCAATTGCTAGCACAGTTTCAATAATTAATATATTGATTTTGTTCTCTTAGTGGTTATTCATAGTACAAGATGCAGACATGATATCCTGTCCAAAACCACTATTAGAACAAATCACTCTAATTCATTGAATTAAGAGAGTGCAGTTGTACATCAATCCTAACTATTTTGAATATACAGATACAAAATGGTCATTTGTATCCCCCTTCTTTGTTTAGTTTTGTCAGAGCAGGGTGTTCCATTGTCATTTAAATATTGTAGGTACATGAATTCAGCAAAACATTGCAATATAGTCCAGTAGTCCATAATAGTAGTGGGTCTTTTGTAAGACTGTAAATGTCTGAATTTGTTGACTTAAGCCTTTTACAGCTCAGCATATTAATATGGATTCACTTTTTATATTTCACTTATATTCTTTTCTGCTGGATGGTTTCGATCAAGATAAAGCAAGAGGTATATGACAAAACATCTAACTTTTGTATCTGATAAGGTCAGTCAAATCGCATCAGGATTTATCCTGAAACCCTGCAGCCCAGTTTTTAGATCATTTGTTAGTGTCAGCCATGTGGATGAATCACGGCCAATACTTGACCAATTCGCTGTCTGTGAAAGCCTGAGAGAATGTTTTCTCTCCATGTGACTCTCCTTAGGCACACTTTAC
>NDGN011423066.1:0-10709 GCA_002564285.1 Tympanoctomys barrerae
TGCCAAATGTGGTATTTTGGCAGAGAGACTGAAATTTTATAGATTTGTATGAGGTCTATTAAATGCTACAAATGATTCAAAATCCTGGGCAAGACAAAACATCTATGGCTCTCGTGTCATGATTTGCAGTGCGTGGTGCCAGACAATGTGTCTGGGGAGAGAGGATCCTCGATGACCTGGGGTGGCATGAGACGACTGTCGCATGTGGGGCTGCATAATGGGTTTCACCATGAAAGGAAAAGTCCTCCTAAGAGGAGAAAGATCGTCACAAATGGCCACAAAAGACAAAACTTCTCCACCAAAATCTGGTGGACATTTCCATAGCGGTTGTGCTCATCACTTTCTTCTCACTGAGACAGAATACCGAACACCAACCACTCACAGGTTTCAGGAAGAGCAAGCCATTTGGCACACAGTTTCCAGCGGGTTTCGTTCATGCATGGCTGGCTACAAGACAGAAATAGCATAGTGGAAGAGCATGGCAGAGGAAAGCTGCCCAACTCACGGTAGCCCCAAGCAGAGACAGAGAGAAGCAGGAGCCAGGGAGAGAGATGCACCCTCCCACGTCACGCCCCGGGGATACACAGCTTCCAACCGGGCCTCACCTAACAGCACATTTAGTGATGAGCTCATCGGATGAGCATAATGTTCCCGTGATCCAGTCACTTTCTAAAAGATCCACCTCTGACATATGAGACTTTCAGGGAACATTCTAGACCTAAGCCACAATAGCTTAATTGGAGCCGCCTAAGGGAAAGAAGATGTTTCCTTAGCATCTTTCTTCTTGTGGGGGCTGGGCATAAGAAGCAGGCAAGGTATGAAACATCTGTCTTGGTTATTGACATACATGACTTTGCATGGCTCTACATGGAGCCCTCAGGAACTCCATACTACCCCAGGAGCAGCACACTATCGTGGTGTCCATCCAGGGCCAATGAGCCAGGTGGGAGAAGCTATGTCAACTCTGCGCACTCTCAGAAAACCCTGTGCACTACCCAGACCTTGCCTCTCTATCTTGCTTCTAGGTTTGCAGAGCTGGGGTACTCGAAACTGCAGCAAGAGGCGAGTTTTGTGTCTATTTGTGGTTAAAAGCCTGGGCATGAGCACCTACTTTTCCTTCACTGAATGGAATTTAGCTGCAGAAAGAGCACAGCTCTCGGTAGACCCTCCAATTGCCTTTCAGTTGTTTATGCTCTGGTACCAGATTCTGATGTTGGCTTCCCTGAGCTCTCCATGCACGAGAATCCTTATTCCACAGACAAGTCATTTGTGAGATGATGCTATTTGTTTAGCACCAGGTGTTGCTTGCTTTCACTCATTTCATTGCCATGTGCAGCCCTGGGGATACCATGTGCAAGAAGGCTCTGAGGAAGGGCAGGCAGGGCCTCCCCCGACCCAAGTAGACCTGAGCACAGCTGCTGGCAGGAATAGCTGTGATGGCAGAGTATTTGTCTCTAATTGCAATGGCAGCTGGCTGCCCCATGTGCAGAGGCTTCTCAGGTTGCTTAGGGTTTTTATTTTCAAGAACATTTGTCAGCAGCATCACAGAAAGCACATTCTTCTAGGGCCCAAAAGAGCAATGACCAACATCCCCTGGGTGAGACTCACCAACTATGCAATCACATCATTTCATCCTCGTGATAATTCCATGGGTGACTCAAATGTCCACTTTTACATGCAGAGAAATTAACACCCCACTGTGCCTGACTCAAGCCACAATAGTCCTGAGTCTGAGTTTTGCAGACTTAAATAGTCTAGCAGACAGCTATACCTTCTTCCCTAGCTGCTTGGCCAGAGGGAAGTCCTGTGTTTCTGTGCTTCCTTAATGGCCTACTAAGTTTCTATATGATATTTGCTAAATGTCCTCTAGGTAACAAAAGTGAGTGTCTGTCCAGCCAAAAAGACACCATAGAAATTACCTTGTCTGTGGTCACTTAGACGGTAAAAAAGCCATCAAAGTAAAATGCCTTGAGAACATGTACCCAGTAACTTACATGAGAGTAAATTATCATGATGCCATGAACTAGAAGGTTGTCTTCTGAATTCAGGTCTCTTCCCCAAGACCTGACTATGATAGCAGTCAGCTGTCCAACACTCCACAGGAGTCAAGAAACTATATCTGTGCCAGGAGGTCGACAACCCGGAAAAAGGCGTGAGCTGTCTGAGAGCAGGAGCTGGCTGGGTGTCCTTGCTCCAAGCTGGCATGGGGCAGCCAGTGAGTATGTGAGAAGACAGGCTAGGAAAACTGATGACCAGTTTCAGAGGACGCCAGGGCTGAGACAGAGGCTCTGTGTGTTGGTCCGATTTCTGCTACCATAACAAACCCCGAGATACTCCTAAAATGAAGAGTTTACCCCAGAAAGAATGGCTATCAGCAAGAAATCAATAATAAGAAATACTGGTGAGGTTATAGGGAAAAGAGAACACTTCTAAATTGTTGGTAGGAGTATAAACTAGTACCATCACTAGGAAATTAATATGGAGAGTCCCTAAAAAATAACTAAAAGTAGAAATTGTATTCAACATGGCTATTCCTCTTCTAGGAATCTTCCTGAAAGAGTTGAAGGCATCATATCACTGTGATACAGGCATACCCATGCATATAGCAGCCCAATCCACAATCCCTAAATCTTGGAAGCAGCCTATATGTCCATCTCTAGTGGATAGAGAAAATGTGGCATCTACACACAATAGAGTAGTAGTGGGCCATAAAGGAGGAAAAACTTGAGTCATTTGTAGGAAAATAGATGCACCTTGAGATTATAATATTGAGTAAAATAAATTAGACAAACAAGCTTAACAACATGCGATTTCTCCCAAGTATAAATAATTTAGAGGACAAGCTACAGGATGGATAATAGGAAACAAGAACAGAAGTCTTCTGCGAATTGAAAGATCTAGAGATAGAAAGAGATATGTATACACATGTACCAACTCCCCAAGAAGAATGTCATCTTTCTGTAAAACAAACATGTATTAATAAAAATAAGAAATAAACACAAAGAATATAATAAAGACAACAAAGTACAAAACTTACGATGGAATGTTTTGTTTAGCTCATGGTTTGGAGGTTTCCATCCATGGCCAGTTGGCCCTGTTGCTTTAGATGCATCACGGCTGGAGCACATGATGGAGCAGAAGCCACACACTCAAGGTCAGGATGCAAGGACAAGGGGAGATGCCAGGGTTGCCCAGGCATCCCATGAGCACATTGCCAATGACCTAATTTCCTCCCACTAAGCCCTGCCTCTTAACATTTCCACAACCTCCCAGTGGTACGAATTTGGGAGCAATGTCTTCAACCCTTGGGGACATTTAGGGTTCAAACCATGGTAGTCCTGTTGGGAACAAAGCTAATACAATGACCAGGACAGCCACAAGCAACTAGGCCAGAGTTGGGCATGACCAAGACTGTCCTGTTAGAGCCAGAGCACCTATCACTGGTGATTTCTGTGTCCTCGCCTTGGTTGAGATTCCTGGGCTGATTTTGAGAGCCTTTCCCCATTAAAGGGCATCTCCAGTGATCTGTGTGTTTTTAACACACTTTGGAGTATAGGTTTGATGTACACCATCTATGTGCTGAGAGCTCAGGTCACTGTGCAAGTGGAGGGTCCTCAGCTGCCACCTGTGTCTACATGAGGAGATATGCTCTGGGATCATAGACTTGAGGATGTGCTCCTGCGACAGGGTGTGTGTGTGTGTGTGTGTGTGTGTGTGTGTGTGTGTGTCCCCATGTAGGTGAGTGTGCATTTCTAGTCTGGGAAATGTCTTCTGGATAGGAATTCAGGGCTGGTAGTCCTCAAGCACCACTTCTCCCTCAGCTGCAAAGGAGCCCCAGGAATGAGTCATTGTACCAAATCCTGCCTCTCTAGCAACTCCTCCCTCTTAGCCCTGCAGCCCTGTCTGCACACTTGGGAGCCCAGGGTGTGTGCTAGTGGGACCCTGCCTTTCCTCCACATGAGGGGCTTCTAGAATCAGCATTTCACCCTTTCTCTCTCCAGTCTATGTGAGCACAGACTGATGGGCCTCAAAAATATGAATGTCAACTTCCAAATCACTATACATGTAAGACTGAAACAGAACATCGAACCTGACTTTTAGTTTTAACATATTAACTGGTTGCAGACCATAATCTTCCATTCCTTTTTATTAGTGCACATTACTTATGCAGAATAATGGGTTTCATTTTGGCAGATTTGTACATGCATGTAACATACTTTAATCACTTCCACTTCATCTCATCCCCTTTACTTCTCCTGCCCCTCATAATCTTTAATTCTTGACAAAGAGTCAGCCCTTACCCTCCATGCATCTCAACTGCCACTCCACACCTGGGCCTCAAACCAAGTCCATTCCTGCTCCTGAAAGCTTCATCTCTATCACAATGTTTAATTCCCCTCAGAAAGATGTTAAGCCCTTCCTGCCTATGGACCCAGATCAGATCAGTCTTGGCTCCAAAGCCGAGCCACACATGGGTCACCGACTCAGCCAAGAAGGTCTGGCTCCTGGAAGCTCTGTTCTTCTGCAGGTAGCCCAGTTCAGTTCAGCTGGCTGGGACACCCTCAGCTGGTTTTGGATGTTTGGGGATTCTCCAAAAGTGTGAATGTAAAAGGAGTCTGAAGAAGAAAGACCCCGCACAACAAAGATCTCTTGAAGAAGGAGCTGAGCTTTGCTTTTAGAGTAGAAAGTTCCTCCCAGGTCAGCAAGGCTTGCTGTGATTTCAGATTTTGCCTATTTCACACGTTTGGGGCTTTAGCCTCCAAACCCCCTTAGTTGACACCAAAGAGACAACTCATGTAGTAGCCACACTATGAGGAATCAAATTCCTTCCACAAGCCTTTCAGAAGCCGTCCTTCTTAGCTCTCCAGGTCCTGATTGCCTCTGGGTTGAGGAAAGGCAAGCTCTGAAAACAGATCTCAGACTTCACAACTAAATCCAACTCTGGAAGGTTGCCAGGGAAACCAGTGAAAGGGGCATTTGAGGAGATTTCTAAAAGTGACAGAGACCAGAGCTTCCCACTTCTGCCACTCTGCAGGTTCTTAATGATTCAGTTAGATGCCACTGACCTCTTCTCCCTGCATCAAGTTCAAGCTCCCAGCCACTGTTCCCAAGAGCTTTGAATCAGGCTCACTTTCTCTCTCCACCACAACTGCCTTCAAAACCCAAAGAGTACATCCACATTCTGGGCCTTCCATTTTGTGTTTCAATACTGACATCCCTTCTTCTACACCAGCCACTCCTGAGTAATCTTTAGATCAATGAGAGCAAACCTTTTAGAGCTTTCAATGTTATGGACATGTGGCATGCATATGCTTGGTTTGCATGAGATCGGTATTTATTCAGGGTTACTGCCTGCCCTTCTGTAGGCAGCAGAGTTCCCCAGAGCTTCTGAGGATTCTAATCACTAGCACCTCATTTACATACATCCTCCTTCCTCAACCTGAATGCCATCACTCTTTTCATCTGCACCCTTATGGCTTCCATCCTTACTCCCTTCCTCCACTTGTTATACTTTTTAGGCAAAACTTTAACTCTAGTTCAGCTCCTTGCCTGCTCAGCCCTCACACCAAACCCACATGAGGCTGGAGAAAAATACATAACTGTATGACTGGTCTCGATTGTGTTTCTGACCACCAACCTCAAGTGGCTCCTAGCATTGTCGGGGAACTCCCTAACCACCTCCCTCTGCAACCCCCCTATGTAGTAATTGTTTCTCTGCTTTTCTTCTCTTCTCACTCTCAGCTTATAACCTTAGTTCTTATTTTGCACACATTGAGCAGAGAAATCTACCAACCTCATGAACCTTTCTTTCCAAGACTTCATCAGTTGTGCCTCATCAAAAACATCACAGTTTTCCCCTCTGTCTTGCCCCAACTATGTGAGTATTCATTTATACCAGCTTACACACAGTCTATAATGAATCTTATCTTTTAAAATTCCTATGTGAAAGAGGAATGGTCCTATAAAATACTAACATGCACTGTAACTGTCCTACAGTCAAAATTATGGTACAAACACATAAAAATACAGACAGGCAAAAGGGATATAATGGAAAGTAAAAAAATAGACCTAGAAACCTAGAGTTCTAGATTATATAAAGGAGTATCCCAAAACCACCAGGACAAAGATAACTTTCAGAGCACAAGGTACTGGGACAGCTGGATAGCCATTTCAAAAATGTAATTAAATTAAGCCTATTTCTCACACTCTATACAAAATAATTGCCACTTGAGTCCAAGTTTCACATGCAAAGAAGAAAACATGGGTGAAATTCCAGATAACATGAGTGGGAGAGAATTTCATAATATGACTAAAAGTCAAGATCCTACAAAAGAAAGATTGGTAAACTTGACTATAACTTTTTAAAGGGGAGAGAAAAACATAAGTATTGTCAAGACATAAGTGAAAGCAGGAAGATGTTTTCAACATAGGTTATAACAGACCAATATCTAATATTAAAGATCAAAAATTGATAAAGGCCTTGAAAGTCTACAGAAAACGGACAAAAGAAGTGAACAAATAATTCATAAAGGAGACATGAAGTTGGTCCTTAAGCAAAATCCACATTGCATTGTTCTTTTCAGTCATCAGATTGGCAAAAACATTCTCCCTACAGTTGTTGGTATAGCTAAAGGAATAGACCTCGGGTGGGAATGTAATGCAGTAAATCCTTCTGGAGGACTACAGACTAACTTTGTAGTTAACAAACTACATATGCACTACCCTAAGGCCCAGGAACACTACTTCTAAGAATTTACCCTGAAGACATGTCTTCATGAGGTAAAAATACAAATACCCAAGGTCAGCCATTGTACCAGTGTTTACCATTGCAGAACATCGGAAACTACCTAAATGCCCAAGCCTGGGAGATCGGTGGAATAGAACATGGTACAATAAATACCCACAAAGAGTTACTAAGGAGACTTAAAAGTACGGGGAAGGAAGGGTTTTGGGAACTGATGTAGAATGATTTCCAGGAGCTTTTGTTAAGGGAAAAGGCAAAACACAAAGGAACATAGGTAGTGTGCTTATATGTTATAAAGAAAGACAAGAAATGACAAGACCAGCATGCATCTGATTTTCTTTATGGAACAAAGCACAGGAAGAACAAACCAAACATTTTTTTGTGTGGTTGATTTCCTCCAAGGCATGCTGGGGAAGGGGTGGAAGTATGCTTCTCTGAGCCTGTGCTCCTGCATAGTTTCGACTGCTGATAGCAGCTTAATGGCTTCTTAATAAGACACAGAAATCAGTGATGAAGCTTCACACCTTTCTTTGGGTGGCCTTTGCCAAGCACTCCTCTCATGCCCTCAGGTGTGTCCCTGGGTTGTGTGCAAGGATTGGGGGATCAGCCCTGGTCAACCAGAGTACTGGATTTCACTAGCCTGGGGACTCCACTTGGGATGCCACCTAACATGACTAAATCAATGGTATTACTCAATCCTTTGTCTTCAGATCAAGCCTGTGGTCCTCTTTTTCACCACACTATTTGCCCTGGCGTAAAGCATTGCCCTTTTGGCACTATGTGAACTCTTGTAGTCAAAGTGGAAGAAAGAAAGCAGAGTTGAGACTTAAGAGATCTGCCCCTGGGAATCCTATTCAAACCCCTAGGTCAAGCTTCTAGTCCTTTTGTTGAATCTCATGAACTGAATGTTTCAGGTTTTTGCTGTGCCTACTTTAAGTGGGTTTCCTGTCCCATGTATTCAGGAAGTCTCAACTGGTACACATTTTCAGATTTCTGGTTTTATAGGTGTGGAATTTGGAGGCCAATGAGATAAAGTGACAAGTCCAAAATCATGCTAGAAAAGCATAGTAAAAATGGCACTAACATTAGTTGTGCTGGATCTGACCTCAGTCATACAGTTACCATGGTAGGTGGCCTTCACCCAGGACACTTGAGAGAAAACAGTAAGGGGTTATGTACACAATGGAAAGAGAACAAGAGAGAAAATAAGCCTGGCTTCCTCCTCCCAGGTTTAATGTGTCCAGATTTGCCCTGCCAGCTTACAGGCAGTGGATCGGGACATGTCCCCCACCCCAGGGAGATGCAGGAGAGGTTCTGAGGCACCAAGCGTAACCACAAGACACCAACTATGGTGCAGCAAGCTGCCCTGGACAGTGCTATGCTGCTCAATCCTGTCAGGCCTTTGGGATCCAGGAGCCACAGCCAGGGGATCCAGTTCATGCCAATGGAATGAAGCTTCTCATGCACCAAGCACCAGAACATCAGGTTGTACAAGGAGAAAACAGAACAAACTACTCAGCTTCGACTCATAGTGATCCTCCTGTTTTCAGCCTCCCCAGCACTGGGATTACAGGCATGCACCACCCCGCCGGGTCTCAGGGCCAGCCTAGTGCACCTGGGGATGGTGCTGGTACAGCATGCAGTACCAAGAATCAAACCCAGGTCTCTGCACTTGCCTAAGCAGGCACTTAGTCCGCTGATCTATCTCACTGGCCCAACAATTGCGATTTTTAGGTAGGAGCAAGAACAATGGACATGGAATCAGAAAACGTGGGTCTGGCTCTAACCCTCTTAATTAATGCAGAAGGGTGGCCCTGTGGCTGTTCAGGATAAACAATAAAATCTCTGAGGAATCAAACAAGTGCTTCCTACCTCTGGGTCTCCACTGGGTAGGGAAAGCCTCCATCCATCACAACCACAGTTCGGAACAGTCCCCAGGCTGCTGGGATGACTGTCTAGGACTTTTTAAAAAGCCAGTTAGTGTTTAACTACAGAGATATTTCACATAAAAATCTGCACTCTTGGTTTTTGTTTTTGTTTTTAAATAAACAAGACTGGAAACACCTCTCTGGAACACATTCCCCTTTTGCCTTAGCACAAGGGGCTGAGGTGTCCCCTACCTGTCCACAGTCCACCCCACCCATATGAGTGTCCCTGGGGCCACTTACTGTCCCCCATGTCACTCTTGTTCTGCACCTGTGCACCTTCCAAGCAGGAAGCTGAAGATTAGCTGAGAGGCCCCAGTCACACTGGGGTATAATCCGTGGACCCTGTGACTTCTGACATTAGGGGTGCAGCTATAAATGCAAATCCCTACATAAAGTTCATGGGTTATAGAGAAGAAATAAGAACTGGGGCTCATGAAAGATAACAATACACAATGTACTAACTGCTGTTAGCCTCCTACAATCTTGTTTTGAAATTTTAAGTCATTGTTTTTATTGTTCATTTTTCTTTTCTTTAAAATTAAAAAAGGAGGGGGGCCAGGGAGGTGGCTCAGTGGAATAAGTGCTTTGCTGGCAAGCACAAGGGTCTGAGTTCAATCCCCAGTTCTGCAATAAATAAATAAATAAATAAATAAATAAATAAATAAATAAAATTTTWAAAAGGGGTGGGAGTGACCCTCAGAGAGAGTTCAGTGGGCGAAGCGCGGCACCACATGCCGTGCTGGGCCTGCCCTTTTGGTGCACTGAGCCAACCACTGAGACTGGGTGTCTCCTTACCAAATTCACAAATAAAAATAAAGTAAATAAATAGTAAAACTTTTAAAGTTTTCCATTAAAAATATTCTTTTATGAACTTAAAAAAAAAAAAAAAGAATCAGGGCTCATGGTTTTTTTGGTTGAGATAAAAAAACCAAGACTATCTACCCAGATTAGGGTAAAATAGAAGACCCACAGAAGCCAATGAGTAGCTTCAGGGACCCGTGGAGGACAGAGGAAACCAATGAAGAGGCCAGAAACACAGTCACTGGGTGGCCTGGCTGAACTTGCGACCTTGACAGGGCAAGGTCAGGGCCAGGGCCAAAGCTGAGCCTCCTGGTGGTGGGAATAGGAGTACAGATGCCCGTGTTGGCTGATGGGAGTCCAGGAAGCAAGTAGACCTTCACGAAGTCTGGCGAGTTCCCATGTGGAACCCACAAAAAAACAGCTTTAGTCTTAAAATACTTCTGGGGAAGTTCCCTTGTCTCTAGATTTATGCTTTGACCGAAGAAATACAATTCTCAGTAAATCCGGTGAAAGCTCTACCAAACCTACACACACATAAACACACAGTTAATTTTGGATAATCCAGCCAAGGTGGTTTATGCCACAGCTCATTCCACCCAAAGCCTGTGTTCTCAAAAGCATCTAATGTGTGCATTTCAAAAGACAGACTACCTCCTACACCACAGTTATGCCCACACGTCAGTTTGTTGTTGCTTTGAGACAGGGCCTCACTATGTAGTTCAGGCTGGCTGTGAACTCAGAGTCACAGGCTGGTTTCAGAGTCACAGCCGTCCTCCTGCCTCAGCCTCCTGAGTGCCAGGCTTACAGACTTGCAACACCATGATCAATTCGCCTGTCAGTTTTTAGAGCATGATCTGAAGCACTGATGATGTGTTTCATTGAGATGCACCAAAAATGAAGATCCCATTGTTCATTTTACAAAAGTTGGTTTACAAAGTGTAGCATTTACAACCTCTTACGCTATACTTTCTGCGGTCAGAAACAATGAATGAACCTTGGCCTCTCTCTGGAGAGAGCTATCGCCCATGTGGGTCCCGGGTGTGTCCTCAGGGGAGCACAGCAGCAGAGGAAGAGATGCTGCATGAATGATACCTGCAATGTCCCCCAGCCAGACAATCAGGCCTATCCAAAAGCGTTTTTTGTAAGACTTTCCTACCTGGGAGCATCAGAGTTATATATATATATATATATGTATATATATATATATATATATATATATATATATTTTTTTTTTT
>NDGN011423068.1:0-10097 GCA_002564285.1 Tympanoctomys barrerae
AAGCAGGCAGGCTCAGGTTGCTGTGGTTCGATCCCCACAACTCGAGCCAGCCAAACCTGCCCTAAAGGCATGCGGAGCACAAAAAAAAAAAGAAAAAAAAAAGTTAAGAGAAGTTTTCTTGGAACACTTTTGATCAAAATTTGTAAAGGGTATCAGTCCTACTTTTTTATTTCAGCAAATGAAAATTTGATTCTCTAAAACTTAAAACACACAAAAAACTCCACTTTGTTGAAATAGTATCTCATTTTGGGAAAAATTTTTTTAATTATTGTTTTATTTTTTAATTTATGTATTTGGCACAGAGTCTCGCTACACAGCTCAGACTTGTAGTGATCCTCCTATTTCAGCCTCCCCAGCCCTGGGATTACAGGAGTGTGCCACCACGCCCAGTTTCAGTGGCTGGCTCAGCAGGCCTGGCACAGCATGTGGTACCAGGGATCAAACCTGGGTCCTTGCGCTTGCCAGGGAGGTACTTAGATAGCTAAGCTATCTCTCCAGCTCTTGGAAGATAATTTTTATTTGAAATAAATTCTTAAAAGTCTAGCAGTTCAAAGTTCAAGTTTTAAGAGGTTGTGTTTTATTTCCAGAGTCTGAGTCAAGGACTTGCTATACAGTTCAGGGTGGTTTTGAACCTACTTTGTAGCACAGGCTTGCCTCATACTCACAGCAATCCTAGGGCTGGGGAGATGGCTCAGGGGAATAAGTACTTTCCTGGCAAGAGCAAGGGCCTAAGTTCAATCCCTGATTCCACCAAAAAAAGACAAAACTCAGCAATCCTCCTGCTTCAGCTTCTAGAGTGCTGGGATTACAGGTGTGTGTCACCATACCTGGGCTGTATCATACTGTAAAATTAAATTTCTGAAGGTTTATAGTTTCAAACACTGATCACAAATAGCTTTTCATATATATGATTTTTATATATCAATACTGTATTGCACATCTATGATAAACTCATTCATTAGTCAAGTTTCTTTCTGTAGATTCCATGAGGTATTTTAATCACATCATCTGCAAGTAAAGATATTTTACTACTTTCGTTCTGTAGGACTTTTCTTCTAACCCTCTTGCCCTGGCTACCTCCAGTAGAGCGCCCAGCAGAGGTAGCAACACTGTACATACCTGCTTCCATCCCAGCCCTCAGGGAGAGCATTCACCCTGCAAATAGTAAGTGTAAAGCTGAGAGTCTTTTGCTGTTTTGTTTTGCAGAAAGCCTACACTGTTTGAGGTTTCCTCTATTCGCAGTCTCCTGAAATGTTTGTCATGAAAGGATACTGGATTTTGTAAAATATTTTCTCTGGATCTCTTCAACACATGGTTTTTCAATATGGTGAATCATATTGGCTGANAAAAAAAAAAAAAGAATGAAAAATGGAAAAAAAAAAAGAGAAGAAAAAAGGAAAAGAAAGAAACATTAGAAATGATACAGATTTTCCCGGAACAAAATAATAGGAATTCAGCCATGGTTGTTACACTCTATAATGTTGTTTTCAAATTCGTTCTTTAGATTACCCAATATAAGCTTGTAAAATTGGTTTAAAAATTATAAGAAATCAAAAAGAAAAAAATGTAAGCATTAACTTGTACTAATAAAAGGTCTACAGGGTTGACAGGGTCTCACTACATAGATTGGACTTGTAGCAATCCTCATGTTTTCAGCTTCCCAAGCGCTGGGATTACAGGCTTGCGTGACCACACCCAGTTTCGTCATCTCATCGAGCCCCTAGGGTGGGGCCGGCCCTGCACACTGGGGATGGAGCCCTGGTCCCTAAGCAGGCGCTTTAATCCACTGAGCTATCTGGCCGGCCCTTGTTAATTTTTATATAGATGGATATAAGGGATATTGGTTTGTAATTTTCTTCAAATACTTTCATCATTTGTTACGGTTTTCTTCCTAGACTTGGGTGTATTGTGGATATCCACAAAATTCACTTTTTTTCTTATCCGTAGAATTCACATGGTAATGTCACTTTTCTCATTCCTGAATTGGTAGTCTTTTCCTGATCAGCCTAAATGTTTTTTATTTTTATTTTAGGAAAGGATCTACAGGGTGTTCAGGGTCTCACTACTAGATCAGACTTGTTAGTGATTCTCCTGTTTACAGCCTCCTAAATGCTGGGATTACAGGTGTGCGCCACCACGCCCAGTCTCGATTGCCCTCAGTGCACCCCAGGGGCAGGGCCGGCAGAGCAGGCTGGGGATCAAACCCCTGACCCTGCACCTGCTGCAGGTGCTTTAATCCACAGAGCTATTTGGCCAGCCCTCTCTAAATGTTGTTCATCAGTTTTATTACATTTTTTTCAGTTTCATTTCTGTTCTGTGTTGGTTTGGTTTTTTCACTGCTTTCGTTTTATTACAATCTTTCTTCAGCTTGCTTTGATTCATTAGTTCTTTAATGAATCCTCAGAAGGGAGCAGTTGCTGCTTAAATTTTTTTCTTGTCCTTTTTAATTTCTTATAACTTTTTAAAACCAGTTTTGCATGCTTATATCTGGTAATCTGAACAACTAATCTGAAGACTATGCAATACAGCAAAAAAATTCCTATTTTGTTTGGTAAAGTTCTATATTGTTTCTAATGTGTTTTTTCTTGCTATTTTGTATTCTCTTTAGATAATAAAATATAAAAATTAAAAAACTGGAAGCTGAGGCTACTGATCTGAGCTTTCCTCTTTCCTACGACAGTGCGGTACTGCACATTTCCCTGCTAAGTCCTGCTCTGGCTGCCACAGCACCAGCATCAGCCACACTGACAGAAGAGGAGACACGGAAGGTGGTTATACTCATAGGGCCTAGACCACGTGACATGTCACATCATGCCAAGCCATGTGGGAAAGGCCAAGGGTGCTCAGTCTGCAGGAGGGGAGAGCCCAAGGTAGAGTTTGTACTGGGATTTCCTTGGAAAGCGCAGAACAGTCCAGGAAAAACTTGGGGGTTTCCCAGAAATCCCTCTGTTACTAATTTTTAATTCCACTGTGGTCAAAACATAGCTTGTATGGCCTGAGTCATTTTGAACTTACTGGACTTGTTACATGACCAGAGACTGATCCTACTCTTGGTAAACAATCTGTGTGTATTTGAAAAATTATCATTCAGCTGCTATTGGGTGAAACACTCCCTAAATGCCAGCCAGGTCACACTGGTTAACAATATTGTACAAAATTCTTCATTATCTTTACTGATTTTGGGCAACTCATTCTAGCAATCTACACAAAAAATATCCTATAACTAATGAGCAAATTTAGTATGCTTGCACAATACAGTACTGATACATACAAACCAACTGTACCTTTATATCCTAGAAACAAACACTTGGAAAATTAGGGGAAAGAGGAACTTGTTACATGGTTAAAAACATAATAATGATAAGATTAAAATTCAGACTTGGCAAGGATTACTGCAAGGCTGCGCCAAAGTTTAGCAGGCTGAGAAAGTGGAGAATCTGGACAAGTGTGCCGTGATCTATTTCGAGGAGAAAGGATGCTCCTGCTTGTGGTTACTTTTTGTGATGCTGTGGCTGGAACCTGGAGCCCTGCACACGCTGGCGCATGTCCTCCTGCACGGCCACACACCCACCCACACATATCCCTGCTAAGATCACAAGGCTCCACTAAAATAAAACAGTGGCAGGTGAGAAAGCACAGCGCACAAGGGCAGAAAGTGCGGAAACATAGGATGTGCGTGGTATCACTTGGGTGCCTCACACTCAAGGTGTGACAGTGAGACTGGAAATAATGGCACAGTAGTCTGAGGACCTGCGTGCCAGCCCGTCAGGGACATGACAGACATATCCGCAGGGCTGAGGGCCTCCACACGCCTTGGGTCCAGCTCTTCAGAGGCATCTGCCTGGGCGCCCACTGCCTTCTCCTGGAGCTGGCACAACTGCTGATCAGAGTGCGAACCCATCCCCAGAGGCCAGCTCAGGGAACAGGAATGTGGGTCTTGCTCAAAGCCCCAACCACCAGGGTGGGGCCTAGAGCGACAGCCTCGGTCTGCTGGTGCCCACCGCCTGGAACCCTGCGGGCGCTGGAGCCTCTGAGCGCAGGCCTCTGCGCGTGTGGGCAGGAGCAGCATCCACTGGGACAAGCCTCCTCGGAGCAGCCATACACACCACACGCACACCTGCCTCTCACTGAGTAACCCAGTCTGTGTTGTGTGAAACACTTTTTCTTTTATAGAGGAACAAGGGAGAAGCCCGAAGACACCTTTAAAGATAAAGGAACTATGAGAAGAGGGACCCAGCCTCCCAGCATACCTAAACCTCGTTTGGCAGGAGAAATAGGAGATGGTCCTCCGAGAGACGAATCACCCGGCACTGGGCTCAGAGGCTTTCTGAGGTAATGGCTCCAAGCAACCTGCAGGGCCTACATGTTGGGGACCAGCCTGTTGGGAACAGGAAAAGAAGGAAGGGGTGGGGGACTGAAGCGCCAGCTGAGTCCACCACAAGAAGCCACGAGCAGGAGCTGGGCCTGGCTCGCCGCAGTTCCCCTCCCTCCGCCTGCACTGTGGTCGCCAAGCTCCCAGGCTGTTCCACCAAGCTCTCCTGCCCTTGCTCCAGGGCCCTCTACAAAGCAGAGCCTTGAGGAGCGGTCAGACACAACGCACACCCGCGCCAGGTAGAAGGCCACTGTGCACCGCAGGGTGGTGCAGTGTTTCATTTTTTGTTTATTCAGTAGAACATCAAGACAAATACACTTTAAATGGTACATATTTTTATGTACAAGAATGACCTATTTTCTAAAAAGTCTGAAAATCAAAAAATAGTCTTCTTTAATTTTGTGAAACCCTGGTTGATCCACAAAGGTTCAGCCAAACCTCTGATGAGTTTTGTTCAACACAGTCAAGTTATGCATTTAGACCTGCATGGGCGAGGCTGCAGGAAGCATGGAGGAATGGAAGAGGACGCTCCCAGCGCCAGCGCCAGTCCTGGCCCCAGGCCGCCCTCAGGACCCAGGCATTACTTCCGGAAGCGCTTGAAGAGCGGGTGCACGTGCTTGGTGGAAGGCTTGCTCCTGGACGAGTGGTACTCCATGTACACGGTGTCATCTGCCCCGGACATGGAGCTCATGGTGCCAAAGCGCCGGGATGCCTACAGAGGAGACAGCCCGGCTCTCAGTCAGTCTCAAGGGGGAAAGACTACATTTATAAAATACATAACAAAATTCAATGCAGTTGTTATTTTTAAGCAACATTTACTAATACTATGGCCTAGGCATTATTCTACCCATTTTAAATGTATTGCCTCATCTAACCCTTACAAGCACTGTAATCTTCACCCTACACAAGAGGAGACCAAGGCACAAAGAGATGCAGTTAGCCACGCCCGCACAGCTCCTAGGAAATAGGACTTGAACACAGGCAGTCTGGCTTGAGACCCAGAGTCGTCCATCCGTCCATCCGTCTGTCCGTCAGTCCGTCCATCCATCCATCAACAAGGTCTTACTGTGCAGCTAGTTCAGCCTGGCCTTGAACTCACTACATAGGCCAGGCTGGTCTCAAACACATACCAATCTTCCTGCCTCAGTCTCCCAGTGCTCGGATTATAGTCATGGACCACCATGCCCAGGATTAAGACTCAGAGTTCTTAACCACAATGGTACAGTCTTTTTAGTGACAATTTCTGAACGGTTCTTTAATAGGACAGACATTCCTTAAAATTCCTGAGATGCCACATAATATGCTCTGAGCCAAGGAGAAAGCCAGAGAGCCCAGGGCCAAGCTGGACATAGGGCTAAGTAGAGCACGGTAGAGGGCAACGACAGTCCCCGGTACTCCAACGATGGGGATGCGAGGATCCCTTTAGCCCAGAGTTCAAGGCCAGCTGGGGCAACACAATGAGACCAAACTCAAAAAATTAAAAAATCAAGTCTTGGGCTTGAGTCCTGGCTCTGCTTCTTACTAGGAGACCCTGGGCAAACACTGAATGTCTGCCTCAATGAACACATCTGTAAAATGGGGATAACTACATCAGTGCCAATGTAGTGTGAAAAGAAGAGGGGAACATACAGGACACTGGTGCCATGTCTGTCACAGTCTCCCCCTGGGGGACAAGACTGACTGACAGCATCTTAGGGCCAAGGCAGTACAGGAAGCTCTCCCTGGCTTCAGTACAGACCACTTCCTGATGGTGAGAGGAAAGCCTGAGGCTGGAAAAAGGGCGGCACCTGACCGGGTGACAGCCATCTCCTTCTTGTCTTGTGGGAGCTACTGCTGATCAACTATATTCAAAAGCACACAACTAAACGGCCCTTTTCTCTTTGAAGAGCCTGGTGAGCGCTCTGTAATGATGCTCTTTCAAGGGCTCGTGACATAGCTCAGTGTACTAAGCACAGTGTACTTGGGCGAGCACAGGGGCCGGGGTTCGATCCCCAGGACCATGCGCCCCGCCAACAGCGCCCCCAGACGCTGAGCTGGCCACTGAGACTGGGCGTAGTACTGCATGCCTGTGTCCCAGCACTGGGGAGGATGAAAACGGGAGGACCACTATGAGTCTGAGCTGCATAGTGAGACCCTGCACCAAATACATTTTTAAAAAAAGATACTCTTTCATCGTATATACTCCATTTACCTGGAACACAGCAGCAGGCACTCGGCAAGTATAAATGAAAGGTGAAGCATTCTTAAAGAACTACAGCTTTCAAAATATATATTTAAGCACCTATGAGTTAATCCTGAGGCCCAGCTTACAGGCTGGAAGGCTCAGCTTGATCACTGAGGGAAGAGCCAGCAGCAGCTCCTGGCCTGTCACCCACACAGGTGCCCAGCCGCCTGCTGGAGAGAACTTGTGATCACGTGTGCGCCCATCTGGGCCTCGACATCAAGACTCACAAATCCTCACTCCAGACTTAGCACAGACAAAAACACGTACAGAAGGAGCAGCCAAAGGCTGGATGTGGCTCAGCGGCAGAGCGCTCGCCCAGCACGTACAAGGCCGAGGTCACACCCAGTACCACAAGAGGGCAGAGAAGCACTGTCCCTGAGATACCATACAAGATGCTGAGCAGATCTGAATAAACGAAAAAGGTGATCGGGGCTGTCTCTCCATTATTCTCTTCACACTAGGCACCCCCCTCCCCCAGCTCACACGTACACAGGGCTGCATGCGTGTGTATGCATCTCACGCCGTCTTCTGGGAACACTGACACCTGCAGCCTCACCCGCATGCTCACCTGGCTGGATCTGGAGCCAAACTCTCCCGCCACCACCTCCTCCTCCGCATCCAGGTCAGTGGCTGCCAGGACTTTCTGTAGGAGCTGCTGTTGCTCCTCTTTTGTGGAAAACGCCAAGTCTTCCTCCTCCATGCCAGCGAGCTTGGTGATCACCTGCAAACCCAGCGGCAGCTCTGTCTCTGTGCTCTCCCCCTCAGCTGGCTCCTCCCAGGGCTATTCATTCTGCTCACTTCCTTCCCAGCCAGCCAGGTAGCCAACAAGGCAGCGCTCCTCCCTGGCATTCCAGGGACCAGCTCCCAGAGCCGCCTGTGATATGGACCAGCCTGGTGAAAGACGAGGGACTCTGGAGGGATCTGCTGCCTGCACGCAGCATCTAATGGCCCTGTTCACAAGACTGACAGGAACCCCAGTGACTGGCAAATACTTATGTGCTTTTCCTGTCCTGCCCTACATAAGGGCAGAGAAGCAAGGTGGTACCCTTTGACAAGCACGCCTCGCCATACTGCACCTGGACCCTGCACGTCCAGTGACAGTAACCACAAAGTGACGGAAGCCCGTCCAGAATTACCAGCCAGCACTTCTGCAAGCGAGCAGAGACAGCTGGGTTTTCGTGTCTGCAGCGATCACTTACTGTCAGGCCTGCCTCTCCCTGCAGAAAGCCATCCCTCGCCAAGTCTCATGATGTTAACTGAAGCCAAGTGTCAGGGACAAGGTCTGATTGAGTCCTTCAGGTGTCCAGATACCCAGAGTGCAGACAGCAGGGCCTACCTGCTGGGCTCCACCACTCCAGGTTACCACTCTCGGGACTTCCTGGCTGCTTGGAGCAAGGGAGCTCGGCCAACACAGATGTGCCTCTCCCTGGGCTGGCTGTGTCACTTTCTGTTACCCCGTGGTGCTGCCATCAGAAGACTCATGCAGAGTGATAACAAGTCACAACGCAAAGCCTCTAAAGTCCAAGCATCCTGTCCTCTAGTCCAGCCTGGGGGGACTGAAGAGTGTCACTACCTCTGACTAGAAGGACAGAGGCCAGACAGCCCGCACCTCTGTCTTAGGCAACTAATGGAAGTGTTCACCAGCTCCTAAAGGAACGTCACTGAGGACTGCAGGCACAGCTCGGGGTGGTATAGAAGAGGCCCGGGGCCCAGCCCTACCACACACACACTCACACACACAAGCTCCTGAACAGGTGGCCTTTTGACAGTTGAAAGCCTGAGAACCAGATGTTCTAGCAACACCCTTTCAGTGGAGCACCAGGGAACTTTCTTCCCACAAATGAAGTCCTGTGTGACACTAAGTCTTGTCATAAACGTCACAGTTATGTCAATATGAAAGTGGCCACCAAGAATGGAGAGAGGGGAAGGGCTGTGAACAGAACGAAGGCACATCATGTGTGAAGACATGCCATATGTGAAGGTGCGTCATGTGATGGTGTGTCACATACCTGAGCCAACTCCCTGATGAATGTCATCGCTACATATTGTAAACATGCACTAATACAAATTTTAAAAAGTACACATCTTAGACAGTGAGTGTTGGACAAGCTTCAGAGCCCCCAAGCCACGCAGAGCCCTGATGTGCAATACGGGCCAACTCTGTTGTCGGGGCTGCACACTATGCCCCTGGAATGGGACCCCAAGGGCTCAGCTGAAGCGCTGGACAGGACCCCAGCACCTGAGCGCTGCAGGCTCGCGCTCCACTCATCAATACCTAGCGACGTCCCTGGCAATTCATGCAGAGACACAGGAGTCAGGTCCAAGGCGTGGCCCACGCTGACGCCCACTTCTCTTGCAGGGCAGTACTGAAAAGGTCACCGCGAGACCTACCTTAAAGCTGTAACCCTGATCAACCAGGAATCTCTGTCGCTTGGTGGAGTAAGCCATTTCCTGCGTGTCCTGGGACACAAGCGAGTAGAAGAAGGCATTGTATTCCTCTGCGACCATCCCTGTGGAAGAAGCCATGGAGAAAGATGACATCAGCCATGGGAAGGCGGGCGTCTTGGGTCTCAGGCTCAGAAGCAGCAACAAGCAGGAAAGCTCTGCGGGCGGGGCACGAACACCTGACTTCCAGTAGAGCCTTCTGTGCTTCTAAGAACAGAAACTGAAGAGGTCAAACACAGAACCAGAACGTGCAAAGTCTGCAGAGCACACCTGACAAGGGACTGGTATCCAGAACATACGACCAACTACTGCAACCAACAAGACAACCCATTATAAAGTGGGCAAAGGATCTGAGCAGGTATTTCTGCGATGGCAGTAAGTAAGTGGCCAGGAACCACGTGACCCACTGAGCATCAGCACCCTGAGGGCCACCGGGAACCACAAACCAAAGCCACGAAGCACCACCAGCTGGCCTCCACCCGACGGCAGACGGAAAGAGATAACCACAACTCCTGTCAAGCTGTGAGAAACTCAACTCTCACACCCCGCTGGTAAGTCATCACTATAGGGGCCAGGAATTCCACTCCCAGGTACATATCCAAGAGAATCGAAGACATCCACACAGAAGTCTGCATGCATATCACAGCACCACTATCCCAAGAGCTAAAAAGGCGGGAGCTCGAGGGCTCATCAACAGAGGGATGGATATATAAAACGCAACATGTTCATACAAGGGGTTAGCTGGCAATAAAAACTAGAATGAAGTACTGAGATATATATATATATATATATATATATATATATATATATATGGCTAATCCTTTTCAAAATATTATACTAATGTTTACTTTAGCTTACATGAAATGTCCACAGTAAGCACAAAGGGACAAAAGCAGTTTGGTGGTTAGGAGCAAGGGGCATAGGAGGGGGACATGGTGGCAGCCGCCTGTGATCCTGCGCCTGGGTGGCTGAGGCAGGGGAACCACTGTGAGTTCAAGGCCCGCTTGAGCTGCACATTGATACCGTGTCTCAGATGAAAAGCTGCAGAGGGCGGGG
>NDGN011423077.1:0-13382 GCA_002564285.1 Tympanoctomys barrerae
GGGGAAGGTGGGGCTGGGAATACAGTTCAGTGGTAGAGCAACCCAGAGTTCAATCACGAACACTGGGGAAAAAACAAAACACAAAGCAAATGAAAAGCAACCAAGCAATCCTAAAGAGTTTTCCTTAATGGGAAAAAGGGAGTGCCAGAGACCTAGCCAAAGTGACTTATTGACAAGTTTGTATACCAGATAAACCCTTAACCTGTCAATCACATGAATAGATCAACCCATTTATCAGAGCAGAGCCTGGATCCTTTTTTGAAGAATTCCCCTTATAATGTCTCAGGATGGGGATTAAATTTCAACATGTGCTTCTGATGGGACAAACGACATTCAAACCATAGCAGCCACATGGTGCAGAATAGTTGCCTTTAAGCACAAGATCACACTCCTTGAAGCAAGATGCTTGCAGTTGAGAGAGCTATGGCAACTGGGGATGGGACTGGGAGCAGCAGGTTTGGGGGTTGGTCTCTCTACTCTTGCCCACTTTGCACTTTGCATGGAGTCTCTCTGCATGAGTGCCAGGTAACCCACCCCTGCCCCTCTATTCTCCAGCCTTCCTTTTCTCATCAGCCTTTGCCTTTTACCCCTTTCCCTCTGTTCTCCTCCTCCAGCACCCCTGGCAGTCACAGGATTCACTCAGTGGAAAGTGTATGTAATGAATGTAAATCCAGGACAACCATCAGGACAGTCCTGCTATGTCTTAGTCTTTACCCTGAAAAAGTGACTGTGCAAACAGCCTTTGTCATAAAACATTTTGAAATTTAATTTCTAAAGGTCTGCTTCTATGACTACAGAATCTTTAAAAGCAATATCCACAGGGCAGGGAGATGAGGGATTTAAAACAGGTCCAAGTCCATTCAGCGATAACATTACAGATGCACTTGTGTCCTGAAATGCTTGTTACCCAGATCATTGCATTTTATCTTGTGTTTCTGTGTTACTAAAAATCTTATTTTTTGCTATAATGGGTTATGTTTTTTTGGTCAATTTTTATTTCTAAAATTTGTAATTGCTTTGTTCTACTAAAATGACTATAAAATCAAGGAATCAAAGGATTTTTTGTAAAAAAAATCAATACAACAGCATCATAATAAGAAATCAGAAAGGGAAAAAAGCAATTTTCTTTTTTAAAAAAAGCTTAGAAAAAAATGAATGTGTGAGGCAGTTAAAAATAACTTTAAGTTATTATTTGCAAAATTATTTCCACAAGAAAAATAATTTTAGGAGGGTCTGATATGTAGCATTTAAAGTAAGCCAACTTTATATTATCTGTCAAAAGTCATTAGGGTGCTGTGTATGGTGGCGCACACCTATAATCCCCGCACTCGGGAGGCAGAGACAGAAGGATCAGTATGAGTCCAAGCTACATAATGAGATACTACATCATTAAAAAGAAAAAGTCATAGGAAGCTTGTGTAGAAGACAAGGAATTATATTTAAACTAAGAGTAATTAAAGAAGGTGAAGGTGGTAAGTAAAACCAAGCTCTTCTGTGGTTTGGAAAGCAAAGAACATTGATCTGAGGGGTGAGATTTCTTATTTTCCCTGAGATGACAAAACAAAGAAAAAGAAAAGCAAAGAGAAAAGGCCACTGGAAGTTGACTGATGCTTAAACTCACGCAGAGGGGAGCTCAAGGGGATCAGGTAAAGGTGGGAGGCCTCAGAGAAGCCTGGGCCCACTGGGACCAGCTCAGACAAATGACACCGAACTGCAGCCAGGAGCCAAGGTCTCGCTCAGATAGGATGAGATTCATCCAAGTGCAGCAAACGCAGGGGAAGGGAGGCTGATCTGAGAACTTGCCTAGCAAGAACAGTGGGACAGGGACAAAGTACCCAAACTGTAGCCTCAACCTTCTCATCTGTAGTCTCGACAGAAGGGAATCACAGAGGGCTGTCTCAGTGCTAAACCTTTGTCTTGCAAGGAAATAGCACACTGTACTAGACATTTTATTTCTTTTAACATTCTCTTCCTAAAACAATGATATACACTGTTTAACACTTAAGGAAATAGACCATATGGTACCTTCTGATCATGTTATTGCTTAAAAAAGGTACACTCAATTGGGGAAGTTTGTGTGTAAATGTGTTCATACAATACAAGTAAAGCAGAAATTTTGTTTAAATCACCGGTCACTGCTGCCAGATTTAGAGGCATAATGTATCAGGAAAATGGAGCCAACATTTTTAGTGATTGAAATAACTTCATGGATATTGTTGAATAAGTAGTACCTGAAGTATTTATGTTCTCTCTCTCTCTCTCTCTCTCTCTCTCTCTCTCATGTTCTAGAAAGAATACACAATATGACCATGTTGTAAAGTTTTATAACTTCCCTCGCTTGTGTTTTTCTTAGAAAAAGTAAGTGTTCTTCTCTAGCCAAAAATAACATGTTCTTGAGGAAAAACAGATGAAGGGAAAAATAGGCTCAATTTTATGAGAAGACATCAGAGAAGGAAGCATCCTACACTAGGATCATGTCTTTCATCCATCCATCCCATCTTCCTATATATTATATCTAGTAGATATCTGCTGAGGGAATAACAAGAAAATAATGACACTACTAGAAATTCAAAAGAGAAACTACTGCCAATACAAGATTTTAACTGTTCTAACCATAGAAGGATTAATTTATTATTCTAGTGGGATAGCGAGAACCAAAAACATTGGATTGACTCATCAATTTTGGATTTATTTCAGAGAAGAAAAACCTGAAATATACTTTGTAGAGTTATAAGAAACATAGACAGGTCAAGCTTAGATTTATTTTTCTTCTTTTCTAGCTATAAAAACCTGATATGGAAACAATACGAAGCAGAAGATCTCATTTCACAATCTCACAATGTTGAAGAGCATATGTATATTTTCTATACTGTATTATAATTAAAATAAGTGAAAATGCTACTCCTGTAATGAAAATTGGTGAAAGCACTATGTGGAAAAAATAATTTGAATTATATGGAAGAGATACTAAACATTCTTCTATATATATTTACCCTTATCACTAAGAAATGAGGCATGTAATATTTAGATGGGTACAAGGACATCAAGAATAAAAGCTATAACTCCCAGCTTTTTTCTGAGTAAATTTTGGGAAGCCACAGTTTTAACCAATGCAATATAAGTGGAAGTACTGTGGGCAACTTTAGATATATGTCCTTGAAAGAAAGAAGGTTTCTTTCTTTCCCTCCTTTTTCTTCCTTTTTGGCTAGAATATGAAAGCAGTAGTTGGAACTTGGGAAAAACTTTGAGTCATGTTATGATCTGAAGTGTGGTAGTCATCCAGGATGAAGCAACAAGAAGAGCTGCAGGGCCTGTCTCTAGAGATGAGTTTCTTTGATATTTCCAGAATTTTAAAATATGTGGAGGAATAGACCTGTATCTTATTTAAACTTCTATATTTTTTCACACTTGTGGGTAAAACTAATCCTAACATAGTCTGACAAGGTTGTCTGCTAAAGAAACTTCTTTGAAAATAACACAATAGACTCCTGTTTTTTTCAAACTATTTCTTAATGCCCTTGTAAAGGAAGAGAAAATGGAAAATTCTATAATGTTTTAATAAAAAACAAAACCAACAAACAATAAACAACCAAAAACACAAGCTCTCAGTTAAGAATCTACACTGGCAAATCCGAGTTAGGTCCACTTTCAGTTTTTAACTCTTCCATCTTACCTACCACTTTCTTCCCTTCTTTCTCTTATTATTTTCACTTTCCCTCCTTTACTTTCTCCTTTTTTTTACTATTTTCTATTATTTGACTTTTTAAACTTACCTCTCCATTTCAGTCAAAGTATATTTTGGATACTTTGACTATTTCATTTTTTAAATGTTTGGTACTTAACATGATGTTTTGTTTTTTATATATGAGTACTACTTAAAAGAAGATGATTTTTTTTATCTGATAGCAAAGTTTTTTTTTTTTTTCACAACTGCCAATATTTGAGAAGGATTGTAGCTGGGCATGGTGGCACAAGCCTGTAATCCAAGTCAAGACTGAAGATTGAACCCTACCTGGGTGACATAGGGACTTAAAAGGAATTTGTCTCAAAATTTAAAAAATGAAATAAAGCTGAGTTGATGATGTAGCTCCATGTGAAGAGCTTGGGTAGAATCCCTGCACAACACAATATATATACTTGGTACAGGGTCTACAGGGTCTCACTACATAACTGGGGATCTAACCCTGGCTTCTGAGCTCTGCCTAAGTAGGCGCTTTAGTCTGCTGAGCTATCTGGGTGGCCCGACAAAAAGTTTTATTTATTCTCTATAACTTTTTTTTTTTCTTAGCTCTGAATAAGCTTTTTCAGGCAGAAAGGGAAACACTATCCAGGAAATTATAATTATGCATCCTTTTTTTGAGAATTCTCTATATTCTAACATTTAAGTATATTCTAATATTTAAAATACCTCTGCTTTCTTTCTGAATTGCACACCTTGTAGTTACATACATGAGAAGTGGTTTTTTTTCTGTTTATTCTTCTTTGGGGCAAAACATCCTTAAGTTGTAGACTTATTAATCATATGTATTTAATCACACCTCTTAGACATATGAACATGATTTATATGTAAAAAAAATAGTGGTACAGATTATACTAAAGTGAAAGGGAATACTTATTAAAAACCCAGATATTTGAGGTTTCTAAGTTTTAAAGGATAAATTATTTGTATTTTTTCCTACTTATCGCATGAGAGAAAATAGATACTACATTGCCCTAAAATGTCAAGTTAGAATGTTTCAATTTTAATAAACAATAACATTTTCTGTGAGTTATTCATTAAAATAAGTCAGAAATGAAAAGTGAGTATTTGCTTTAAAAACTTATCAGCCAAAATGTCCTTATAGGGCATGCACATTGTGGGGATACTCTACTTTTTAAAATTAATAATAAAAAACCTGTTCATTCTTGGTAAGACTCCTTTCTAATTTGCAAATATTGAAAAAAAAGCAATTTTTGCTTTTATCTGCTTCTCAGTTTAAGCTAGTCATTATGGTGTTTCTCTGCTCTGCCTTTCATACATTTTAGCTGGCTTAACAAAGATCCCTCTAGGGGCCGAGGAGATGGCTCAGTAGAGTAAGCGCTTTCCAGGTAAGTACAAGGGCCTGAGTTCAATGCCTGGTTCTGCCAAAAACAACAACAAAAAACAAAGATCCCACTCAATTAAGAGTGTCCCATTTGTTAAGTGAGACAGATGGAAACTGTGCTGTATTTGGTTAGATTCAGCCTCTTGAACATGGCTGGTTCCCTCATTGAGTTACGCAGGAATAGCAGGGCTTATGTTTCCTGGAAGAAAAAGGAAGAGTCAATATTTTTCTAGAGCAGGATGTCAAATTGGTCTCAAAACAAATGAGCATGGGTTTTGTTTTAGGACATATCTTCTTACATTGTAAGCAGGAAGGCTAAATTTTTTGGGGTCATGCTCATTTGGAAGTTTTTCTAAGGGATATTTGAGAGTTGTTTGACATGGCCCCTTCTAAATCTAAGACATTTTCTCTCTTCTGGAAATTTTCTGACACTGTAACTCTTCTGCATAGCTTGTGCTGGCTTCAAAATAGGTCTGTAGGTTCTAATAATGAAGGGAGAAACTGGGAACATTCCACCTTTGTGTGTGTCACGCAGTATGAGCAGAAGATCCATAAAAAGGATGTCACCCCATCAGGATGGAAGGAATAGTCCAGGGAGAAGTTGGCCAAGTTTCACAAGCTTCAAAGCCATGATGCCTCTAAGAGAGAACAGCATTGGTTCTACATTTGCCCTTCCAGTTCTACTCATACTGGGTGCCAAAGGGCAGGAGATGTACTCTCTTCTGCTTTAACTGCACCACTTGTGAAGAGCACTCTAGAGCCTCCTTAAGATGGTAAGGTTCTGGTAGATGAGTACAGAAACACAATCATACTCTGGTCAGGCACAAAATTCCATATTGAGAATCCCAGATTCAGGCAGAACACACATATGGTGCACACAGCCTTGATGAAAACCCTATTCACAATGCACAGGGCAGAGTGGATTCCCAAGACAGGAGGCAGAAGGAAGAACTGGGAACCCTCCTTTCTGTGCAGCAGCAACCGTGAGAACACTGAGTTGGAAGTGTCCAGATCAACGGGGGAATGCGGATAGCTCTGCACAACTCTGCCCTTCATCACTTTATCCCTTTTTATGTAGGTGAACAGAGTCTCTAAAGAGCAGCTGAAGGTGGAGAAGCAGTGAGCAGGGAGAAGGAGAAGAGGCAGGAGACTGAATACTCGATTCTGGTAAGTGGCAGCTGTACCAGAACTTCAGAAAATCACTATATATTGCCAAGGTCAGAAACTGAAACAACTATAATATCATTATTTAAGTGAAAAAGATGAAAAAGAAAAACACATGTGTTACATTAAGTAGTTGCTTATAGTAAATGTTCACTGAAAAATCACTAAGCCAGTATATTATTATTATTATTATTATTATTATTATTATTGGCAGAACCAGGGATTGAACTCAGGCTCTTGTACTTGCCAGGCAAGTATTTTGTGAAATGTTAATCATATTCTTATTGTTGTGTATACATAATGAAAAGACAAATTAAATACTTAAATGTTAATTTTATCATTCAGTCTTGCTAACTTTATACAACTGTAATTTTTATTAGCTTTCAAAATAATAATAATTTATATTAATTTTGTAATTAAGTTATTTTTAATTAAAAATGCAAGTTTGCATTTTCATTATTTCACATGATTTAAACATGGGCAATATTCCTTCTAGTTGTTAGGAAGCAGAAGAGTTTGTTGTTCCTACTAGTGTTCATGGCCCCTGAGTGACCACACAGAGACCCCTTCAGACCAGACCAGCCTAGTGCCTTGGCAGTACTGACAGAAACCCTTTCCAATTGTGGAATGTTTCACAGTTAAAAATTTTTTTTTAACATTTGTCATCAAATCCTCACCTCATCTTTGGGAGGTAGCTCTCCATAAAAGTAGAAGACTGCTAAACTATCAAACTTGTTCTAACACCACAGTAGTAGACTGGGACCCAAATCTCAAGTTTTGCCTTTCCCCCATTTTTGGTCCTTGGCCCTAGCTCTCAGTCCTCCATACAAAACCAGGGTTCTCGACCAGTGCACTGAAGCCCCAGAGCTTCACTCAGGGAAATACAGAAAGGCAGCTTGCATGTCCCCATTCTCAAGGCCCTCGTGCCTCTCATTCAACCTGATTTTACTGAGTAGAATGGAGAATGCTAGGAGTAACTGGGTACTCTTCAACAGAGGGGCATGATCCAGAGACCATGAGTACTGACTCCCTAGGAAGCCACTGTGCTTGTTATACACTTGGAAGAAGCAGGAAACCTAGTGATACTAAGTTCTGATTTTTCAGAATCCCACAAAATTCATGGACTCCAGAAAGGATGAAGAAAAGAGAAATCTGCACATACACAAATATTTGCAGCAACTTTAGACCATTTATAGTTTCCTAGAGAGGCATGGACCTAGGTAACAGTCTCTGTACTTAATAGTGCACATTTGCACAACTGTGTGACCTACAGTAAGCTTTGGTTGACACACAAAGTTATCTAAACTTATGTTCACATAGGAAATAATAATTGAAGGCTATGGGGAAAAGTGATGTGAGAAAAACATACAGTATATTGAGAAGAGACAAAATCAAGTGTAAAGTAGCACATTAGTTGTCTAGAGAAAGTAGGAATGAATTGGAAAACAGGTATCATGAAGATTTTAAAGTGACAGAAATGTTCTGTATTATGATCCTTACATTGATTATATGAGTGTCTACACATTTCCAAATTAATCAGCTTCTATCCTTAATATCTGTGTACTTTACCCCATGTAAATCTTATGTCAATTAAAAAATTACAATGTATTCTCAAGATAGTCCTTTTCTCCACAGTATCCTTTTCTTGGTTGTTGTGAAGGGGGAGGAGAAAGAAAAGTTGATGTACCTCAAATGCAAATGTTTTCTTTAGAAAGGTTTGTATAGAACTCAGCAGTAATGTAACGACCCCTTTGAATATCCACAAGGCAGTTTCTGATTGTAGATAAAAGGCTCTGAATTTTGTCCACAGGCCAAGAGCTGTATCTCTTGGTCTGATGTCAGGGTTAGGAGTGGGATACAAAGTAGAAAATATGGACCCCAAGATGCACATGTTTCCATCAAAGGAGAAAGGAGTCCCAACATTTTACTCTTTCACACATACTTTTCTTTTTTTTCAAAATACAGGAAGAACAGGATGTCAAGTATAGCTCTGAAAATTTAGGTTGCCTTAATGTTCTGGGTTTTGACAACGTAAGAATGAAGGCAGACTCCATGTTTTTTCTTGGGGAGTTGAGCCACTTCTCCACAGTCAGTATGAAAACTGGATCCATCACTGGTACCAAGTATCCTCTGTCACGGGGATTTGTCGCAATGTCTGCGAAGGTGGAGCCCCTGGCCTAGCATAACTTCAGCAGTCATCAGAGCTGACTTCGCATCTCAAGCGACACACACCGATTTATCTCTTAGAAGTAACTAGGTTTTCGCAAACTTTTCTTTTTTTCATTTTGCATGCCTCACATTAAATATTGTTAAAAAATTAAAAACCTTGGTTTTTTTTTTTACAATTTACAAGTTTTCATATAAGAAGAAAATGACTAAAAAAATACCCACCCAAGCACCTAGAACGCAACTAGCAAACAATGCTAATAACACATGGGCTGTGAGCTAAGGACTCTGCAGTCCGTGGAAAAGCCGGAGGGCGGAGTCTGTCCTCTTGAAGGAGGGTGACACGCATCGGATCCACCAAGCGCTGGCCATCTGTGGTGCTTTGTTCCTTAAGTCAAGCTCAGCAGCCGCATTTCTGAGTCAATATCATTACTTATTCCGACCTAAAAAAGAGAATATAGATTGCTTTAAAAAACTTCATCACTGAGAAAGGAAAATCCTTTCTATTCATACAGGCCTTTTGATATGCAAAATAGCTCCTGGGTGTGCCAGGTCCTGTCTGACTAAAGCAGATTGAGCCAGAAACCTGGGCTTTCCTGCATTTTGATTAGAGTGGTAATGAGGAGTGCAAGTGCAGGATTCATTTCCGGGGAGGGAAGGGCCAGCCCCACAGCAGTTGAGAGCTCATGTGGAACAGGTACCACTGATTGCCTCACATGTAAAACTGATAGGTAGTACTGTATCTCCAGACTACCAGCTGCATCTGTAGCCTTACCTGATTCCAGCATCCTCTTGGCTGACACTTTTTAGTAGTCTGGATTTCATGGTACTTAATGGCCTACTGTAGTCGTGACACACTTGGACATCCCTTCCTGTTGTGGTTAATTTTCTGTGTCAGCTTCACCAGGCCACAGTCAGAGCTGAGTTTAAATATCTCTGGGACAGTATCATTTAGGTGAAATTAATATTCAAATTAGAGGCTGTTGATTAAAGCAGATTTTCCTCCATAATAGGCCTCACTTAATCAGTTGAAGGACTTAAGAGACAAAGAGTGAAGTTTCTTGTGGAAGGAGAAATTCCTCTTGTAGACTACCCTTGACTCAAGCAGCAACATCAGCATGTTCCTGGATCCCTGCTGTGCAGCCTGACATGCAGTACGGGCTTGCTAGTTCTCTAACTGCATGGACCAGTTCCCTCAGTCTCTCTTTCCTTTTGTATGTACACACACACACACACACACACACACACGCATGCACATACCTTTCTGATTCTATGTCTCTGGAGAGTCCTAACTAATACATAGTTTGTGTCCAGACAAATTCTTGTCTCCATACTTTTGGCAACCACTTTGTGTACATTCTTTGTTTTACACTAAGCATTCATTTTTTTGGAATATGAAGGTTCTGAATCATGCATCTTAACACAAAATCAAACTCAACATAGTACCTGCTATGTAGGTGCCACTCCACTTAATAAGTATTCTCTGAATATTTTTGCTTGCATCCTTTCACGTAAAGTCTTAACTGATCCAAATCCCACTCACCTTGCAAGAATTGTTTTTCTCCTCTGTAAAGACTTTCACGTCTATTTAGCCATATTGGTTTCTCACTCTGCTACAAACATCCTTCAGTGCTATCAGCAGGACCCTGCGTTCAGACGCTCTGTGGTCTGGAATGAACTTTTCACTTATACTTTGAAGTAATTGGAAAGTCTCAACTTTCCAGTTTAATTTTCTGTGGTTGTTCTTCTGACTGTACATCCTGTTCCCTCCTGTACTCCCTAAAAGTCAAAGGCCTCCAGCACCCCCCTTCTCCCCACTGCGTTTCTTCTGTGCTTCTGTTTCTCTGTGTTCTAAATGACACACCTATATGTAGTCCTGTATATTTCAATGGGGCCTTAGATGGAAAGATAAGAGGTATAATTAGGATGACGGGGTTTTATAATTTTCTATAACCTGTCAATCCAATATATTGAACTTCATTTATTTACCTAACACGTGAATCCCTTTTACCATAAGGAAAAGTGATAGGGAAAGATGTATGTTTTTGTTTGTGCAGAACTAGTGGAGATTGGGGAAAACTTCAAGATAGCTGCTGCTCTTATCTTCAATATTAGCCCTGCTTCTAGCTAATATTTTCTGTTTCTGGGTTTAGTAATGAGTTGGTAAACTAGTGGAACCTGTTGCTCTGATGCCGGGTAGGAATTCTGGAAGTACAAAGAGGTTGTAAATTATATAGTGAAACAAATTGGAAGGCGGCCTTGGTGGGAAAGCCCACTGAGAACCCTATGTAAGGTTTTATTAATGAATTAGTTTTTTAAACTCATGCACAGAAGTAGAGAAAGATTTTAAATCTCTGTGAGTATCACTCAGCTTTTACTAAAATAAACATTTATTATTGAAGTTTCATTTACACACTGCCACTCTTTTTGGTGAAGATAGTTAAATTCAAATCTCAAATATGACATTTCAGTTATTTCATTTACACCTCTATGCTCCTCTGATTTGGGGATTTATTTATTTATTTATATACTTATCTATTTATTTATTTTTGCACTGGAGATTGAGTCCAGGCCTTTTGCATAAGTTAATTCCTAGCCTTGTTTTTGGTTTTTGCCTTTTATTTTTGAGACCGGGTCTTGCTGCACAGCTAAATGTCAGAGGCTGGGCTTAAACTTGTGATCCTCCTACTTCAGCCTCCCAAAGTACTGGGATTATAGGCATGTGCCACCACACCCAGAAAACTGAAGGATTTTCACTTAGAGAAAATTTGTCCATGTCTGAATGGAGATAGTTTTTGTTGTATATAGTTTCATAGAGAATGGTACTACTGGGGTCTACTAGATAGAGGCCAAAGGTGCTGCTAAATATTCCAATAGTGTGGCCAGTCCTCTACAAAGGATTATTTGGCCCACAGTCAATATTGCAGAGCTTGAAGGAACCTGATCAACTGGGAAGACTCATATAGCTAATTAACTTGTTAGTATCTTTCAACATCTACTTCATATTCACATTTTCCCACCTGTCTGGCAACTTATCATGATGACTGGTTTATTGTTAGACTACAATAAGGTTTACAGTACATTTTACTACTATGAGGTGTGATTAAAAAGATAAAATATACATTTAAATTTTAAAAAGTCACTACAGTAAAAAGGACATTGCTATTCATCATCCTCAAATTATTTCCTGTCACTTCAGACACATTTATTTCCATCATCTTGATGTACTTTAGTTCTGAAAGTCCTTTGGCATGTCTTTAGATGTTCTGTGGTTGCTGTCTCAATGTCCTAAACTCAAAACACCAAACACAGCCATTTTGATTTTAGGCAAGAGCCAGAATTCACACAGCACCTGACCTGGTGAATAGGGCCCAAGAGGATTTTCCAGGAATTTCAGAAATGATGCAATCATTCTTCTGGTGGATGAAAAAGTTAGCCATGCAAGTGAAATAAAAAGAGGGTGGTGATGAGCCCTGAGGTAGCTCATGTTGTACTAAGGCAGGCATGCTGGAAAGGCATCATTCCTTGGGGACAACCGAAACAGTGCAGAGTGCTCTGCGGTTGTGGAGCCCTTGAGATATCTCTGGCAAGTTTGCTCCTCTGTAAGCACCTTCTGTTTCTATAGACTGATGAGGGTACCCAAGGACCAGAACTCCATGCTCAGCAATGGAATCTGGGAGGGGCAACAGGGACAGACAGCTAGCAGAGTTTTACATATCCTGCCACCTCCTTTGTAGGTAAACATAAACTGAAAGCCAATCAAGGACAATGAGCTGAGAGTAAAGGCAAGAACTTATCACTGTATTCATCTTTAGGTTCTTCCAGTTATAGGTTGCTAAGATATGGCTGGCCATTTTAAATTAAGATTTGAAATATATTCCACCTCCATTATTCCTAAACACACACACACACACACACACACACACACACACACCCCTTGATTAGTCATACTAGCTAGAGCTTGATCTAGATACTGTAAATGCAAAGATGCAACAAGTCCTGGCATGTTACCAACTTATATCTAGGGGCACTGATAGATCACTGTTTTCAGGAACGTGCAAACAGACACCATCTCCTTGGCATGGGTCTCAGATCTTGATCATCAGAGCTAGGTTTTCTGCGAGCTTGGGCTGTTACAGGTGGACAACAGGCAGTAAAGGCACCATGCAGGAGCTGCAATGATGGCTTGTAAGGGAGATTAGGTTCTTCTGTCTTTTAGCACGTAGTGGTGACAGCAGTCGCTCAATCAGCAGAGGCCACATAGCATGTAGCAATCTTTGTGAAGAAAAATTAGCCTCCAGCAAGGCAACTGGAAAAATCAGGATGGGAATGAAGAGCCAACTTCTCATTTGGAAGCCTTAAAACATGATTACTTAACCATTTGGATGGCGAAGTATGAGCTCAACTTTCTCATCAAGTCTTTCCTAACTGCAGTGCTAGGGTGTCTTGCTGATGGAAATTTTAAAGTTAATTAGATCTAGCACTCCCTCTGTTGTGCAATGTGCTCCTGGTGTTCAGCTGCTGTTGCTTTTTGATAAACTGCTTTGGTCTAGTTACTTTTATGCTAATTACTGCTACCTAGAGCTTAATTTTTCCATTATCCAGTTGCTCACCATTGTTGTGAAAGTATGCCAGTCATGATTTTGAGAAGCTTTCATTGCTTACAATGGTAGTCTCTAAGATTATATGTTACTTTTGTAGTTGTATGTATCCATGCCTTGCCAGTTCTCTTTCTGAGGGTAAATCTACTTAGATTTGCCCTTATGCCCTAGTGTCCCTGCTGCCTCTGCTCCCTGTCAGAGCTCTGTTGGGCACACAGCCACTTGCCTCTGTGCACTGATGACAAGAGTTATCCTGGCTCTTTGCTCTCGGGGAACGATGGCATATGGGTGCAGTGATGAAGGAAAGCAGGTGCAAACCCAGGTTACAATTGTGGCAAGAGTTATACTCCAGCACTGGAAGCTGTGC
>NDGN011423087.1:0-11681 GCA_002564285.1 Tympanoctomys barrerae
AGTCTAAACTGTACTGAACTATTTTATGAAGAATGAAGCAGGTTAAGTCCATTGTTATTTGAATAAATCATGCTAACAAAAAAAAAAAACAGAGTGAAGGACAAAAAATCACATGACCAACTCATTAAATGCAGGAAAAGCTTTTGACAGAGTCCAACATTCATTCATGATAAAAAGAAAAACCTACAGAAAATTGGAATAGGGGCCAGGGAGATGGCTCAGTGGAATAAGCGCTTCCCTCACAAGTACAAGGTTCTGAGTTCAATCCCCAGTTCCGCCAAAAAAAAAAAAGAAAGAAAGAAAGAAAGAAAATTGGAATAGATGATTTTTACCTGAACTTGATAGAAGTTATCTGTGACAAAACAACAAACATAATATTAAGTGGACAAAACTGAAAGTTTTTGCTTATAATCAGTAAATATCCATTATCATCATTACTCTTCAACTTAATCCTAGAAACATTAGCCAGACCAATTAGACAAGAGAAAGAAATATGAGAGGACAGGAAAAGAAGGAAGTTAAATTACCATTATTTTCAGATGTCATAATACGCTACATAAAAGATAACAAGAAATCCACAAAGAGATTTATGTGCTTGGTAACTACATTCAGTACCATACGGATGCATAATCAGCACTCAGATAAATTATTTTTGTTTATTAATTTCTTTTTGCAGTATCAAGTATCGAGTTCATGATCTTGCACTTGCCAGACAGTCACGGATGTCACTGAGCTATCTCCCTGGCCCAATCAATAGTATTCCTGTGTACAAACTACAAACCTACTGAAAAAGAATTTAAGGAAAACACACCATTCACAGTAACATCCAAATAAATGAAGTATCTAAGAATAAATCCAATGAAAGGTGAGAGAGACCCCTACACTGCAAACTGTTCTACTCTGACAAGGAAGATTGAAGAGGTTACCAGAACATGGAAAGATATCCCTTGATTGTGGATAAGAAGAAGCAACATAGTGAAATTGATCAAGCTCCCAAAATTGTTGTACAGTTTTAATGTAATCCTGATCAAAATGCCATTGTCATACCTCACAGAAAAACATAAAATATTCCTAAAATTCGTTTGGAACATGAAGAGACCTAGAATAGAAAGACCAAATTTGAGCCACAAAGATAAAGCAGAAGGCATCACAACCCCGGCTTGAAATTATACTTTAAAGCTCCTGTGATTGGGCCGGGGAGATGGCTCAGTGGAATAAGCACTTCCCTGGCAAGTGCAAGGGCCTGAGTTCAATCCCCAGTTCCGGAAAAAAAAAAAAAAAAAAAAAAAAAACTCCTGTGATAAAGTAAGCATGGTACTGACAGAAAAATAGACTTGAGGGAAGAAGATGATGACACAATTAGAAACACACTTCGCCGCCTCATTTTTGACAAAGTAGCCAAATATGTTCAGAGAAAGATAGCCTCTTTAATAAATGGTTCTGTGATAACTGGGTGTCTACATCCTGAAGATTAAAACTAGACCTATTTCTATCATGATATACTAAAGTGAAATGGATTAAAGATCTAAATAATAAGCAGAAACACTAAGTCTACTAGAAGACAGCTTATATAGAAATCTTGATGACGTAAGGGTAGGCAGAGATTTCATTAACAAAATGCAAACTGCTTGGGTAATACTTCAAAGAAACAACAACTGGGATGTCATTTTATTTAAAAAAAATTTGAACATCTAAATAAATCACCAATAGGATGAAAATAAAACCCACAAATTGGGAAAAGACTTTAGATAACAGTCCCTCAGACAAAGGTCTTATATCTGAATCCTAAAAGAAAAGATTTCGGAAAACCAAATATAAAGACCCAGTCCAATCTGAGATGAGTTCACACTGCTGAGATGAAGAAACACAGATAGTAAATAAACATATAAAATGCTCCTTATCAGTAATCATTCAGATATATAAATTAAAACAACATTGATTCCATTTCACTCAGAAAGAATGGTTGTCATCAGGAAATCAACCACTAACAGATGCTGATGGAGCTGTCGGGAAGCCGAACCCTACTCCACTGTTGCTAGGCATGTAGACCAGTGCAATCAACGTGGAAATTCCTCAGAAAACTAAGTAAAGGTCCCTTTTGACTCACATTCCCCTTCTATATATTTTTCTTTTTTTACCCTTATGTATATTTTTCCAGAAGAATTAAAAATGTCATAGCACAGCAATATATGTGCACTCATGTTTATAGCAGCACAGTTTGCAATATCTAAATCTTGGAAGCAACTCAAATGATCATTTGAAGAATGGAGATAAGGATGCAGTATTTTTCATACGTTGAAGTACTACTACTCAGCTATAAAGAAAAGATGAAATGGAGACATTTTAGGTAAATGGATGCAACTTGAAACATATGTATAAATAAAATAAATCAGTCTCACATTGTAAACCTTGTATTGCATGTGAGAAAATAAAAGTAAATTAGTCTTAAATCATACAATAAATATTTGGAAATGGAAACTGTTCAAGAGTAAAGAGAAACTGAGGTGGGGAGAGCAGAAAAGAAAGGGAAATTATATATATATATGATATACAAAACATATATGTGATATGTCACATATTTATACACACATTTAACATATATGTGTTATGATAGCTATGCTACTAATTTCGGGTTTTTTTCTTTTTTTTTCTTCATATTTGGTACAGAGTATACAGGGTCTCATTACTCAGATAAGACATCACCATCCCAGTCTCAGTAGCCATCTAGCACCTGGGGATGGGACCAGCACACATGCCAGAGATCAAGCCCTGGTCCCTGCATCTGCCTAAGCACGTGCTTTAATTTGCTGAGCTATCTGACAGGCCCTGCTAATTTTATTAGTTCCTTAAAAAGAAAATAATATGCTTTGATCATTTTATTCATACCTTATCTTATAATCTGACCAATAACTTTGAACATAACAATAAGCAATGCACTAACCATTGCTACTCTCCTACTGTCTTGTTTTGAAATGCTATAGTATTTTTAAAATAAATAAATGTTTTATGTGGCATAGATTTTAAGTAGCAAGGAGCAAACCTCAAATGTTCCTAATTTTAGTCACAGAGGCATCTTGAATTTTAGATGATAATCTGGCCCTCATATATCTTTCCTGACATAAAAATAGAGTTATAAATCTCACAAAAGTTGATGCATTTTGATATTTTGCAGTTCATTCAGAAGCATTATAAGAATCCTCTGTTAAATCTCACTCATCATATGTTCAGTGTCATGGCAAATATCTATAGTCCTACATTCCTGTGAGAAAGTTCTTAGAGCTAAGTGATGCAAGGCTAGCTTGCAAAGTATAGCTTGACCTCATTCCAAAGTAAAAGTAAAACAAAAACTAACATAAAATAGTATTCTCCTGGCTTAACATTTTGCAACATATGTGTTAGCTAAGTGAACTCAAAAGAGAGATTTGTGTTTTAGTTCAATTTACTTTGGAGCCTCAGCACTAAGCTTCTTTCTCTGTCTCTTTATCTTATCTAAAACAAAATGACCTCTAAAACTACAATGAGATATTGTACAGTTTCACCTAAAATTGCCTAATTTCTTTCAAAATATCAATGCAATTTAACCTATGATACCCTGAGTTTGTATGTTTTTCTGCAATGACCTAGGCCCAGAGTGTAAGCACTAGAATCGAGGTGCAATGAAACTATAAACAGTGGGAGACAATTCTAGGTTCTCACAGATTACAACTTACTGAGGTCTTTTTGACAGAAATATGATCCTCCCAATAATAAGACTAATGGATCCCACAGCTTTGGGAGGATTAAAAAAGAAACCATCTTATCCAAATGTGTTAGGTTTATCCTAACAAACTATCAAAGCATTGAAGGTGTTACTAGCTGAGAGCTTCCATTGTAACTTCGAAATACCACTCTTAAATGTTTTGTCTCTTTGTGGTACACTGGCAAAATTACGGGGACAATTGACAATAGCTATTGTGAGGCAATTAACCTAGGTATGACCTTATATGGCTTCTGTCATGACAAGCTGACTCCATGCAGATATTTTGCAGAGTCATGTATAACATCTCTGCAAAAACAATGAAAAGGAAAAGCTCCTAAGAATAATTCTGCTAAAACAAAGAAAAAGAAGGGGGCCCAAGATAACTAGGACATTCTTAAAAGAACGGTTAATGAGTGTAATGTCACTGGATCCTTAATCCTATACCATTGATCTCTCATAGGTTTCTGAGCACAGAATAATATACAGAAAACAACATTGTTCTGGTAGTGTCAATTTCACAGGATTTGTAAATAAAAAATATATTCTATGCATCACTGAGGTAATCATATGTATTTCTTTATTCTTAAATTCCACATGGCTACTTCCAAACATAAGATTAGACAGAGGGTAGGCCTGGCCATAGAAATGAGACAAACAAATTCTATTCACCATTAAAATTAAGATAAAATTTTCCTTTATATGCTAAAGTATTCAGGCATCTATACTTTACTGTCAGGATTTCCATCTAACTCAACCTAAGGAATTCTTAGTCAAATGTCCCTTATATATTTTGATCTATATAAAAATACTGTGTAGATTCTTTTGAATGACAAAGAAAGCTTGGTTAAACATCCCCGTGGTCATAATGTAGATACGGTCATCTCAAGCTATATTTTTCTACTACTTGTATTAATGGAGACCAATCCTCTTTCTTCTGTCAGCTAAATCTTTTCATTTCTTCACCGTGATAGACACCAACAGGAAAGAATGTTTTCTGTGCATCATTAGAAGTTGAATAAATCATTGCAGGTTACCAGGATCATTCATAGGTCATTTATTAAAAAACAAACTATTTTCACATCTATAACCAAATATTATGTATCTTGGTTAAATTAAGTCAAGACAAGTTAATTGTAAATGAAGATACCTACAATAGATACCTGTTATGCTTGCCTTTAAAGACTCTTGAAAAAATTGAATAAATTGATAGAACTATATATGAATACATATATTTCAAATATTTGTGTCCACCTAGAATAACTCTACAGAATATTTTATTAAAAAATACAGGCCTACATCTCTCTAGAACACTTCCTAATACTACCATTAAATTAGCCAAATGAATGAAAACAGATATATGGGGTTAGATGTCATAGAATTCCACACAGTGCTTCTCAAAGTATTCTGTGTCAACTATTGTATCCTCTCTTTCCACTAGTCTTCAATCCCAAAAACATGTGAGTTGACTCATTAACTTTTTAAATAATTTAGTTATCAGTCTAGAGTGTTATCGATCACCTATGATGTGACAAGTATTATCTTCTGGGTGTTTGATAATTTTGTTTTGGAAATAGGGCAAGGAATATGACAAAGATCTCATCCATTTAGAATGAGGTAAAAATAAACAAATGAGAGTCAGCAAGATAGCTCTGTGGACTAACGTGCCTGTGTAGGCAAGTGCAAGGACCATGGCTCAATCTATGCCACCAAATATGCTAGCCCCACCCCCAAGGCAGGCTGAGCCAGCTGCAGAGTCCAGGCAAAGTGTTACAGTCCTGTAATGTCTGCCCTGGGGAGGCTAAAAACAGGAGGATTACTATGAATCTGAGTTGCGTAGTGAGACCCTGTGAAAATCTAATACATTATAATAAATAAATAAAATTTAAAAATAGCACAGAATTATATAATTATAACTATTAACATAAAAAAGTGAGTAGAGTTAATTACAAAGCAAGTTAAGTGTTAGGGAGACCTAGAAAGCACTCAAGTTTTATATACTCCTTGAAACTATATTTAAATAATTGTGCAGTAACAACAAAATTAGTAGACTAGAAAATCAAGATATTTTCTGTGGACCTCATGTTTGAGTAAAAAAAAAGAGCAGGATAGAGAGATGATAGTTAAATAAATAAGACAAGACTTCTGTAAGAAGACAAATACAGTGTCTGATTTTTGATGGACACTGGTTGTTATTAATGGAAGACAAAGAAAAGAAAGACAAAAAATTGTAGGCAAGAGAAAATTAAATTATTTAATTAGATTCATAGATAACTCAATATTTCCTCATATTAACCCTATGACTTAGAATGGTCCAGTGATCAAAATAGAAAAAGTGGGAGAAAGAGAGTTCAAGTTCAGTGGTGTATTGTGGTTTATTGCCACAACTGCAATGCCTCCCAACACTGGGCAGCCCCAGCTTCATTTGATTTGATGGGAGATTGGTGCTCCAAGAGGGAAAAAATTAAAAGTACTATGATCTCAGCTGACAATTATACATTGCCATTATTAACATACAATATTTTTATTAATTCATAAAGTAACTTTTTGAAACTATCATGCCTTGGAAAAGTTTGCAAAACATGTTTACATCTGAAAAATGAAATTATCTCAGAAAACTCATCTGCCATGTGAAAGTTATTGTGCTCTTCAAGACAAATAAGAGAATATGCTAGATCACATAAAAGTTGTTTTGTCCATCTCTTTTCAAAAAGAAATTCTGCAAGTGAATTATTATGGAATATTCTTGTCCAAATCCCTTCTATTCTCCTGTAACTTCAACATTCATCAAATGTTTAATGAATTTCTCTTTGAAAATGACAAGGTACAATTGATTTTATTCAAGTAAATAGAACATATGATCATTTTAAAAGACATCCTGGAATCTGTGTCCTAAATTTGTACCAACTTATTTCTGTTCAAAGAGAAAATCAGAATCTTTTCCCATATTGAATTCTCCTGAAATAATATCAAGGAAATATCATAATAGTAAATTAGTTCTACTCACAAGGAGGTCTAAAAGGGCTTTTAATAGCTACTTTCTTTTATAACAGAATTTCTGCCTGAACAAAACATTTTATGTCTTACAAACCTTAAAGTTTGGGGGCTTGAGAGTCTAAATTTGCTTTAACATTGTATGAAAGGAACCTCAAAAATAGAGGGCTAAATTCAATTTTTCATCATGCAAATTTGTCCAGTAAGCACAAGCCCTGAGTTCAATCCCTGGTACCACAAAAAAGTACAATTTTATTTTAAATAGATTTTTTTAAACTACAGAAATATGTGTGTAAAATATTTTTACTGGTTTTTATCATTCTTCTATGCCTCTTGGTTCTAATATCATGCTGATATTGTCAGCCCCACAACAGATAAAAGTCCTCTGCTACAATAAGATGAATAAAAAGATTTGAAGATGATAAAATGAGTTAGAGATTTTTCCAAATCTCTCTTTTCATGGTCAAGATTCTATGCCCTAGAACAGTAGTTTTCCTCTGTCCTGACACTCAAGGGGCAGGCTCCTCTCTTGGATCAAAGAATAACTAAAGTTACTGTACATTAAGGTGAATGTGTAGTACAGAATGACCCCACCAGCTTTATGTTCACAATGAGCAAGTTAAGGCCCTCAATTTAATCAGCTGTAGGTGAGCACCATATTTTCTAAACTTACTGTGCAATTAGTGCAGGAAATTTCTATGGGAGCTATGAAAACTCTACATCCTATAGTTCCTCATCACTGGATGTTCTCAGACATTTTATTTCTTTAAATGTATGTAGTGGTATCTTCCTGTGATTTGAATTTTCATTCAGCTTATGTTTGGTCATAATAACACCCTCTTTATGTGTTTATTATAGTGTAGGTATTATTGTAAAATGTCTTTTCAAATCATTTTTACCATAATCAGTTTTTTAAAATTCTAATTATTGAGTTTTAGAGTTACTAGATATAGAAAAGGGATTTCCATATATACTATTTGAAAACATTTTCTCACACTCCATGCTTTGTTCTTTCATTCTCATAACAATGTCTTCCAAAGACCAAACTTTTTAATTTTAATGAAATGTAATTTGTCATTTTTGCTTTTTAAGAATCTTGTTTATGATGATGATGCCAGTAGGAAATATTTGCCTGACACAAAAGCACAAGAATTTTGCCCCATAGAAATTTCATGTATTTTGAAATTTTAATATTTGATCAATTTTGAACTAATTATCATATAATAACAGGCAAAAATCAGAGTTCTTATTTACTTATTTATTGTTTTTGTATTTAGCACAGGGCCTACATGATCTCACTACACAGATCAGACTCAGTCATTCTCCTGTTTTCAGCCTCCCAAGCTCTGGGATTACAGGCACACACCACCATGCCCAATCTCAGTCTTCATCTCAGGGCAATCTGGGAGCAGGACAAGCATGACACAGCAGAGATTGAACCCCTGTCCTTGTACCTGCTGAAGCAGGTGCTTTAATCCACTGAGCTATCTGGCTGGCCCTCTCAGAGGTCTTAGTTTTGTATACTGAATCCATATACTACATGGGCCCCGAAAAATCTCTCCAGAATACCATCCCCTTAAGGGCCAGGAATGTAGCTCAGTAGAATAAGTGCTTGCCTGACAACTGCAATGGTCTGAGTTCAATCCCCAGTTCAAAAAAAAAATCCTCTCTCTACTGAATTTGCACATTGTTTGAATGTAACTTGCCCTTATATGTGTGGGTCTGTAGATTCTTGATTCTCTTTATTGATGCATTATATGTAACTCTTGAATCTTACCATGCATGGCTAGGGAAACCTGGAATGCATTTTACAAATCAAAGAATCTTAGGTTCTAACTGGGAGTACTTCCAAAAACCTTCTTTATAATACTGAGTCAGAACATCTGTGTATTAGACAACCTCATAAACCCAAGCAGATTCATATAACTTGTCCCAAAAGCTACTTGACATATTTACATCATTTAGAGTGTGGAGAGTGTATAAGATAAGATAGAGCAAACCCTTCTAAAACATCATTATAGGACAAAACAGAAAAAGAAAAGACAAACAGAAATACTGAAGTCCTATGCACTGAGATAAAATGATATACTCTTATGAATATTTTCTAAAAATTATATTTTAAAAATTTGTTATAAGATAGAAGCATTTAAATAATATTTTTTACTATTTTTTGCCAAATGCATTGACAAAAATACTAATAATACAGACGCTTCTTATTGAACCACATTGTGTTTAATCTTTCACCCCCGAAGGGTCACTGATTGTATTGGTGTGTTTTATACATGGGTGTGAATAAAATGGAACTTTGCTTAAATAGAGAAATGAATAAAGAATACATATTGTCAATACACCTAAAATATTTTTCACATAGCTCATGTCTCCTTCTAGAACCTTCTAGAATCAGGAGAATATTGACCTTCCTTTAAGGCTGGCTGTACTTTTGTGTCTCACAACTGGGGAAGCAGGTCATTGTCGAGGCCATTTTCTCTGCCTATTGGCTTTATACCAGCTGTCACTGCCAGAGCTATTAAGAGAGCTCAGTTCTGTGGGGCTAAGGGTGCAGCTTCATAATAGGGTGCTTGCTCAGCAAATGAAAGGCCCTAATTTTGGTCACAAGAATGGCAAAAGAGAAAAGAGAGTTACATGCTATTCCTTCCTGATGACATTCATTCCCTGAGGACTATTTTTCTTAATAATTTTCAATAAATGTAAATATTAATTTAAGTCCTAAGCTGTCTATATGCTCATGATTGTAACCAACTCTACATGGCCCACATAAAGTGCTATTGAAGCCATTGTTGGGTGAAGTCCTAGCAGAAATTATTTCCTAAGAATGCTACAGTGCACATGAGAATGATCCTCACCTTCAACTGGCTCTTAGAACAACCACCCAGGAAGCAGAAGGGCCAACTAGTCCCAGAGCTAGCAGCACACAACCCTCCCAGCCAGCTGTGTCCTGCAGCTGATATTATGTGCTAGGGAAAGCACCAAGGGTGTTAGCTCATGAAAGAGGACACTTATACATAATTTGAGAGCCAGTAAAGGCCCACAGGTAGCTGCTCCCCAGGCATATGTGATGAACAGACAGAGGGGGCGACCCAGGCAAGGGTGACCCAGACAAAAATAAATAAATAAAATTAAATAAAATATTTTTTATATTTTGTTGTATTTTTCTTGGTGTTTGACATTTAAAGAAATTATATTTTTAATATGACTATTATAAAAACCTTTAAAGCTTCAATGAAATCCCATGAAGTAACATAAACAACTGCATCTATAAGGTAAAATACAATAATAGCAATCAATGTTGGGATATTTCTTGTTGCTGGCCTTCATCTGTTGTAAAAGGCATAAGTCCTGTACTGATTTGATTTTTCTGTTAGTCTTTGGCCTTTAGTCTTGCACTGAAAGTTCTTCAGATAAACAATTCCATTTGTGGATCATTATTTCTTTGCACCTAAAATGATTAATGATCGTATTTTGATCTAAGGATGCAGTGCAGGAGAGGAGACATAGGTCTTGAAAGAAACTAAAGGGCTTCTGAATGTTAAATATTGTAGACTATTAATACATGCTCCTGAGGGCAGCTTCTAAGAAAAGTTACATGCTGAAGACAAATAAATGGTATCTAGTAGGCATAATTCTGCATATAGTAGATTTACAATGAAGTCATGGGGAGCGCATTAACTGCCTAGAAAGAAGGTTGATGCAAGTTATTACAACGGCAATGATTTCATAAATTTAGCTCAAAAACAAGCTTGATTCATCTTCTATTAATATTCTAATTCCAAAGTCTAAAATCCATAACTGGTGCAAATATAATGGAGCCTGAATGCCACTTTAGAAAGATTTGTACTAATAGTGTTTAAACAAGATATCATGTCTACATCTTGTACTATGAATAACTACTACAAAGACAACATGCAATGTATTAATTATTGTGACTGTCCTATTTACCTGTTTTGAAACTGTCTCAATGCTATTTCTTTCTCAATAAAATTAATTTTTAAAAAGCATTCAAAACAGTCAGTAACAACTACAATAAAATAAAATACCCCTTAAAAATAATAGAGTGGGAGCTGGGAAGATAGCTCAGTGGAATAAGCACTTGCCTGGCAAGTGCAAGGGTCTGAGTTCAATCCCCGGTTCCGAAAATAAAAAAATAAAATAAAATGTTTTAAAAAAATAATAATAGAGTGATATACATTAAAAAAAGAAATTTCCCAAGGTTCTAATGGCCAGGAAGGTCATATGATTCACTTGAAACTAATTTTACATACCAGTTGTTGAAGTAAATAGATGAACTACCTCCACTGTGACAGCTCAATATTGATTCTACATGCTCAGTTCTAAGAAAATTGAGTAAAAATTTACATTTGGAATGATTGAAAAGTAAGAGAGATAAGAAATATGAGCTTTAATTGATCATTATATTAGTTTTTAAAGTAATGAAAACTAAAGAGCCACTTCTCCACCCTAAATTCTGGGACTGCTCATCTAGGCAGCCTGTTAAGCTTGCTGATGAGCAGCTATGTTCCTTTCCCCACAAACCTCAGAAGTTGGAAATGAATTAATGAAGCCAACTATAAGGAAATTAAAATGCAATGCTAAAAATCAGTAATTCTCAAAGGACCTGCCAAATAGCAGATTAAAGCACCTGCAAGCAAGCACAGGGGCCAGGTTTGATACCTGGGCCTGCGGTGCTGGCCCTGCCCCAAGGTTGCACTGAGACAATAATTGAGACTGGATGTGGTGGCATGCGCCTGTAATTCCAGGTCTTGGGGAGGCTGTAAACAGGTGGATCACTACGAGTCTGACCTAGTAGTAAGACTCTAAACATCCTGTAGACCCTGCCCTAAAATACAATATGTAAGATATCATACAATGACTTCTAAATAAATTGTAAGTCAAAGATACAGTATAAATCTTACAACAAAAATTAAGATTAAGC
>NDGN011423107.1:0-11673 GCA_002564285.1 Tympanoctomys barrerae
CACATTGTATAGCAATTAACCACTAAGAAGAAAGTATGCAGAGTGTTAAATTATTGAATCTGTCCTAGCGATTTGATTTGAAAGTGTCTAATTGCTTTTTGTTTATCAATAAAATTCTGAAAAAAAATAAAATACAATTTCCTTCTGCCATGAAAACAAAGCCACTAAAATAGTCACTCTTGATCTTCCCTTTTACAGCCTTTATAATTTTGTTGCATTTTCCCCACAGCAATGATTTTAATCTATGAGCATAGAGAAATAATATGCTATACCTCAGCTAATAACAGTATAAATGATCTGCTTTTCTAAATATCAGGTTTTATTATGCAACAATGAGAGAATATTGCCCTACAAAGACAGACATGCCTGTGTGAAAGATATGCAGTCAGGGGCTAGCATTACTCCTAACCTAGTTCATGTCACCTTTCTTCCCCACGTGTTCCACAGCATATGCTATCATAGTCTGTCTCAGAGCTGGCTTCCAGCCCAGTCAGTCCCTGAAGCTGTCAGGGGTCAGGGCAGTGGTGCCTTTTATAAGTGGTCTAAAAGTATTTGGCTTGCATCTCAAACACTGAGTCTTTCTGCTAGATGGCAAATACATAACCCAAGTGCTCTGGAGCGGAGCTGATTTTAAAAGCTTTGAAACAACTGAACTTTCTCCTAATTGTAGGCCAAACAAAAACCAGTTGGTCCCTTGTAGTCTTTCTTCATCCACCACGGTATATCTGGGTCTGTTTGGTTCTAGAAGAGCACCTCTCTTGTGGGCTCACCATTTTCAAAGCAGAAAACACTTAATACCTATTCCCATACCTGTTCTTAGGCTGAGAAAATGACAACTGTTTGAAATCAAACTGAACCTGAAAACTTTCCTGGGGTTCATTTTTATTTGAGGATGCAAAATTGGCAAGTGCCACTTTTGTAGAACTGGCAAAGGGGAGTGACACAAGTGTACTAAATGGCACTCACTTATTTGGGCATGAATGGAGGCCTGAGTTGATCATATCCTCTGACAGTTTCTCAGGAGTGTATTTAGGCCCAGTGAAGAATATGAAGGACTTTTATCCCCTCCTGAGGTAAGAACATGTTATTTTATGTACTCAGACTACCACCTCCTCTCTTGATTTTCTTTAGGGAACATCCCTTTCTGTGAGAGCCACTAATTTAGCATACCTGAATCCCAACCCACAGTGGGACGCATGACCAGTAGGAGCCAAAGAAGCTTCCTCTGGGCTTTCTCAGGAGATATTTCCTCTCTGGCTGCTAGACCATAACACAGAAGACCTTAAGTTCTTGTAGTCCCAAAGGGTTGGTCAGTTGGAAAATGTGTGGCTAGAAAGCAGAGAGAAGCAGAAACAGGGGACAACATTGAGGTCCTGATGTACCACTTCCTCAACAAGATTACTCAGAGGGCAACTCCTCTGCTCCACTTGTGCATGTCTCTATTGTGTATTCTTCATTTATATTCTTTCCAGCTGGATTTCTGACACTTCTGAGTTGGATCCTGGCCAATTCACCCACTACTTTGAAGGTTGTATAAACAGCAAGCAAATTCAGGTAGAAGTCAAAGGAATGAGAGAGCAGGATCCCTAGACTCAAGGAAGCCCAACTGCAGCCAGTTAATTTCCATGAGTTCTATCAGATTTATGGTACCAAATGTATGGGAGAAATTGATTAGAATCTAACATTCTTTTTGTGCAGAGTGGCCATGTCAGTCACAGTGTATGTTCTGCCTGTTGGGTGGGAGAGGATGAGGGGTGAGGACAGAGGAAGCAAGGCATAATGAAGGGCCTGCTAAAAGCCAGTGCTCTATGTGCCACACAACTAGAAAAATGAATAGTGGTTATGCCCATCTGCTTTTATTTATATCCTTAGTTTCTTCTATTCTCCCCAGGTGTAGTCTCTAAATCATTAACATCTATCCATAGGTAGAAAGCAGATTAAAACAATGCCATTCTACATTCCATGGAAGGGACTTCCTTGGAAACGTCAACCAATATAAGTGCAAAGCCATGTTAATTCAATAAACAGTGTGAATTAGATGACAAATGGAAGACTGTAAAGCCAAGGAAACAAAATTAAGATGAATTAAACTAAAAACAATCAAGTTATTCACCAAAAGGAGAGGGGCTAGTAAATATGGAGGAGAAAAGCAGAGAATAAAACAATGAGACAAAGAACGCCCTGACTAAGGAAAAGATTTTGGTCTCCCTTGTGTATGCAATCAAACACATGGAAGAGAAAATCATTCAAAGATTACTAGAAGAAACATTTTCTCACAAATGGAGAAAAGCCTGAATCTTTTAGTTAGGAAACACATAACATTGTGGACACATCTAATAGCAAAAAATTTTTTCACTTACATGCCTACTTCTCCTCTACATGATTTCTATGCTCCAGAGATGTTTAGCCTATTTCAGTGTGAAGTTCAGGCTCTCACTGGTTTACATCAATAAGAAGTTAGCTATCAGACAAAGTATGCCTCAGAGAAAAGTCTGTCTTTTGTGTCTGTAACTTATGTTTACTGTGGGTGTTCTACCATTTTACAATGTGTTCAGGTATTTATTTATTCATGACAAATACACAATGATTCACTAGGATACAGTGTATGCAGCTCTGTGCTACAGTCAGCTCAAACCAACTCACAAAACCTATTCTTGCACAATACTCCATTTCACTTTCAGTTGCAGGCACATGAACAACCTGAAATCATCCATAATGTCAATATTCACACCACAGAAATTAGCCCAAATCAGAACTAATTATTTTTCTTGGATAGGTATTTTTTAGATATGTACCAGCATACCACTAAATACATGGTTCTTTAAATTAAAAGCTAAAGTTTTTAAGTTCATTTGAAAAACTGTACCAAAATAATGAGATTCTGAGATGAATAGACACTTTTCAAATGAAGAAATGAAAATGGCAAGTAAACACATGAAAAATGTTCAGCATCATTGGTCATTTGAGGGATGAAAATTAGAAGACAATGAGTTTCCATCTACACTAGGAAGAATGGCTATCATCAAAAAAAAAAAAATGCTAGTGGGGCTACAGGGTAAAAAGAACCCTTCTCCACTGTTGGTAGGAGTGTACACTGGTGAAACTACTGTGGAAATCAGTGTGCATATTCCTTTAATAACTAGAATTAGAAGTCCCATTCAACCCAGATATTTCCCTTCTAGGTATCTCACCAGAAGAATTAAAAGCATAATACCACAATGACATATGTACACCCATGTTTATAGCAACACATTTTTTAATAGCTAAATATCAGAAGCAACCTAAATACCCATCAGTGGAGGAATGGATTAAAAAATTATATATATATATATATATATATATATATATATATATATATATAATGGAGTACTACTTAGCTACAAAGAAGGATAAATGGGAGACTTTTAGAGATAAGTGAAGGCAACTCATGACCATTCTCATAAATGAAATAAATCAGACCCATATATGTGAACATTACATTGTATCACTAATGTGAGAAAACAGATCCTCTTGTCATTACATTCTCCTGTTTACTATATGTCCTCCCTTGACCAAAATTTTTTCAACATGTCCTCACCTTCCCAGCAACTCCCAGTGTTATTCATTCTCCAAGGCTTCCTTCTTTAAAAACTCTTCCTAACCCTTTATTTGCTCTTTTGGTCTTTCCTTAATACCCAACACTTGCCATATTTGATTAAATTTTTCTCTTTCCATCTTTAGAAAAGCACAAAGATCATATCTATTACTTTTATGCCTTATTTATCCAATGAATGAACTCTAGAATAAATAAATGAGATGAATGTTCACTGCTAAGTTAATAGCAGATTTCTCAAGATTTTCATACAAGGCTGAGGGTGCATGGAGGTTCACTTCAGATGCCACATAATTATTTGTTTCTTCCTATGAGTAGTAATAAATGGGCTTGTTTTAAGTATCTCTGGAAAACTACTGAGAATTCCTTAGGAAACAATGCTTATAGTACTCTGAAATGCCTTATACATAAATTGTCTTTAGTTGTTCAAGCACTTTTACAATGAGCATTTCATTTGATCCTTTGAGGAGATGGGTCAAAGAGTCATGAGACCAGTTAGAAAAGGAAAGAAAAGCAGAGGAGAAGGGAGGGGAGTGCAGAAGATGGGAGGGGAGGTGAAGGGAGGAGAAGGGAGGGGAAAGAACCAATGTTTAGTGTTATAGAATTGCCCAAATAACTTTGGGAAGCAGCTTTGACCTAGGTCTTCTGTTGCCTAGTTCAGCAATCTGCGTTCTTGATTCCTCTACCCTCAACCTCAACAACCCTACAAAAACCTTGTCTTGCGGTTGGTCTCCACTGTGATAGTAGCCATAGTGCCAGCTATGGTATTGTGATGGTTTAAGAAAGCAAGACTCAGACCAATAATGTAACAATACCAGCTTTGCCTTGATTTGATGGACTCCTTCATGTCATCCCTCTGTCTTCCATGTGCAACTTCAGTTTCTTTATCTCCAAATGGAAAAGGCAGTAACTTCTAAAGAGCTTATTCATGATGCATCTGTGAGAATTTGCTGATGACTTATTTCCTAACCACCTTGTCTAGAGGTTTCTGGAGTCCTGCCATTATAGAATTTGAATCTTAAAGCCATATTCTTGTTGAAGATTTTTTTACCATGATTCTTTCTAACCTTAGACTCCTCTATCTGTTTAGAGACCAAAGGAAACAGTTGTAAAACTGAAAAGATCTAGGCTTAATCCAAAATTGTAACAGCAATTTAAGACAACCATAAGACAAAAACTACTCACTGAACATAGTAGGCACACCTAACAGAGACATGTATCATTTGGTTTTCATTTCTTTTGCTTCCTTACATACCAATAATTCTTTAGTTAGAGCTTTATTAATTTGTTACTGGCATATTTTTAATAAAAGCAAGAAGATCTACTCATTCATATGGGCAATTTTACTGTGTATTTTTCCCTTCTTTTTCATTTTGATCACACTTTGACACCTTGTAATCCACAGTATGGTTCCTTAAGGAACCACCAGACAGTTAATCTTACACTATAGTCAGAAAACTAGACTCTGAATAAGGCAGAAGAACTAATGTACATTATTTAACATTTCTTGCAATTTTTCCATTGGTATAAAATATATACACTGAATTACAATGCAGGTAACATGCGAAAAACAAAGCAAGAAAATACAATCCACAGCATTTCTTTGTAATCTCCATGGGGGGTGGGGCTGAAGATGACTGCCTTTCATTCTCAATAATTATTTTTAATTTTACCTTAGATGGAAAATACACTGTAGCATTTTCTTCTAATGAAGAAAATAAAGATGCACCTGCTATCAAAGAGTAGAGTGAGAACAGAGATAAGCACTACCATAGTGAAAGTTCATATAGCTGACAAATAAAAAAAAAAAACCTCACCAGGACTGACTAGTTGAAGTTGACCTATAAATATGGCACAGAGCCGAAGCAGCAAAGTTGAGTAAAACTGCTCAGTTTGTTTTACTTTTCTGGGGAAATGACCATTTGTTTCCACATGGTCCCAAAGCTCATGTCTTTAATGGCCATTACTCCACTGTACTGGCATGCTCCTGAGGGCTTTGCTTGTTTCCCTAATTATCAAAAAGGCTGCTGGAATTTATTAAGAAATTATAAATAATATCCCAAGTACCTTCAAAACCAAGTTTGGCATTATCCCTAACTCTTGCATCAGTGGTGGACATCTTTGCTTTGCTCTGAAACAGAACATAATTTGACAATACTGGAACCACCTGAATCAAAGATGGGGCAGTCAGTTATTTTCCAGTAACTTCTAGTCCTGTAACTTGTTTTAAAAGTATTTTGAATGGGCACATGAAGACAACAAAAGCCAGTTTAATTAATAAGTGCACAACTTATGTATGGCTAATTTAATTAACTAGTGTGATGGAAATATACTCCACTTAGATGCGATAGGAAAATCAGCCCCTCACTTTAAATGATTATGGAAAGTGGAGTACATAAGAAGTAAAGTCATTTAAGATTCAGAGATTTTTCCATTCTTTTTCACTGTTATTTTAACTAGTTCCTATCCAAAATCAAATTCTATGGCAGCAAGTATTATCACAGCAAAGGTAAAAATATTGCTCAGCATTGTCTGAAGCCCAAAAAAATTCAGTGTCAAATTCCAGTATGATTTGAGTTCAATGACCTCTCAAGTTGGCTGTTGTAATAAACTCTGACCTCATTATATCCCATTTTCTTCTTTGAAAGTCAGTTTTCTTCCACAATTTTTGCCACTCATTGAACATTAATGTAGCTCAGTCACTACACTAGCCATTTTATGTGCACCCCTTCATTTAATTATCACAAGAATCTTTTGAATATAAATGAGTACTAACCCTAAGTATATTAGGATATATCCAAGTGATGCTGAGACTTGGGGAAATTGACCATTGCATCTTCACAAGCTAGCAATCAGTGGGTTACTATTTGCTCCAAGGTCTGACTCCAAAGTCTATACTTTCTACAAATACACTGCCCAGGATTGTCTTCACAGATAGAAAGACAGACAGACAGACAGACAGACAGACAGGCAACAGGCAGTTTTCCTTTACCTCAAATTCTTAGAGTATTTATTATTTTAATATTGTCTAGAATTATAGTCTATATTTTATTTACATAATAAGCTTTCTTTTTTAAAGCTATCTTATACCGTAATCACCTACATTAATACACACATAAGCATAAGTGTTTGAATACACAAGCATATATACTGTATATATATATATATATATATATATATATATATAAAGAGAATGAGTCAGAGATAAAGAAAGAAAGATCGGAGCTGTTGACTTAATCCAACAAGGAAATATTAAACAAAGATAAGCACAAGCTCCTATATCTATGTCATCTATTACATCTTAGGTCCTCATCACTAACACAGTGCTTTGCATATAATACATGTTAATGAATATGGAATGGCTGGAGGAGAGTGAACAAGAGGTAAGTGACTAATAGGTGATCATAGCTAGAGGGTACAAGGTTTCACAGGCATGGAAAAGACTTAATAGTCTTCAGTGACATTAAGTTCAACAGAAGTAAGTAATGGTCATCAATAGCTGTATATAGACTGAGCTCACAGTAGCCTCTATCTGAGGCATAAACCCTTTAGTCTTGGTCACTTTGTTGCCCAATAATGTGAACTCATGGGTAGGGAAATCTTAGATAAGGATACAGGTGACAAGAAGAGAACTTGAGTAATCCTTCCATGAGGCTTAATGAAATGTAAGGTTTTCAAATATTTTAGTATTTTCTTAAGAAAGGAAATGTGTTGGCTTGTGTGTTCTGAAGATAACTGGCTAGGAACAACCAAGGAAAGCCACACAGCGTCATTTTGGGTCCAAAGTTAGAAAGAAGTCACTCTGCATCTTTTTAGTGATTGTTCCCTCTTTCTTTTTCATCATCTTCCAATCCAGTACATCTTTCATGACCCAGAAAAAAAACATCAGTTCCACTGTGAAATAAGACTTCTGCCTGCTAGGAACTCAGATATTCCCTTTTACTATCACCCAAATGACAGCACTATCTGGGTTTCTCCCCTTATTCATTCAGTGCCCTGTTTTTATTCTTGGAGACTTCGTGGTCTGAAGAGACAGAGAAGTAAAACAAGATGGCAACATGCTCAGTAAAGCAGAATTATGTGCTGAGTATTGATGATTCAGGAAAGATAGAAATGCAAACAAAAATGACCAAAGAAATTTTTCAAAAGAATAGTGTTTACTTATATTTCCCTGAGGTATACCTGAAGAAAACTTAGAAACCAGAAGCAAAAATGGGAAAGGAAATTCCAAGCCCAGAGAACAGCTTATGCATGCCAGGGAATATGTTCTACATAACCAGAGGATACCAATACCCACCCCCCATGAATTCCTAAAGCAAAAATATTATCTCTGCAGTATTTATCCTCCCCCCATGCACACTTCCAAACACATAATGAATTATCAATAATTATGTATTTAAATGGAATAAATGCAACATGTAAGAAAGAACCATAATATTCTCTAATCCCCTACTCAGATTAACAAGAGCAAGGTTATGTTTGTAAACCAGTAGTGAGATGAAGACAATGATTCATAAACACATGGCTACTTGTGGTAGAATGGAAGGATATAAACTTTGGGGTGAGATCAACCTGGAATGGAATCAGAACCCTGTGACCACAAAAACAACACTTGACCCTTTTTGTCCCCTAAATTTTTCACTTTGAAATTCATAGTGCCTATGAGCTGGCTTGTTAGAAAGTCTTCACTAAATCTATTTTCTGAAAAATATAAAAATAGCCAAAATACATTAAAAACAGGATCTAATTGTACATGCTCATGTGGTGAAAATATTTAAACATGGGAAAGGACTAGCCACAAAAGGAAAAGTCACCAGTGCAATGCAGAATAATAGTGGTTGGTTGGGAACCATTGTTTATCTCACAGTAGAGCCTTGGTTTAAAAACTGCAGGGCCAGGGAGATAGCTCAGCAGCACAAGATCCTGAGTTTGATCCCTGATATAAAAAAAAAAAAAGCTGCAGATGATAAGGTGGAGGGGGAAATGGAGAATTATTTTCCAATAGGTGTAAAATTTTTGTTTTGAAAATCTTCTGGAGATCTGGTGCACAACATAATTTTTATAGTTAACAATACAGTATTGTGCCTTATAAAATAGGTTACAAGGCTAGGTTTCATATTAGGTATTTTTACTCGGTCCTCCAAAAAAAACGAGGGAAGAAAAAAAATACAAGGAAGTATATGAAGATGAAAGTTATGTATAATGCTTTGGTTGAAGTGATTGTATAACATTCTAGGGTGTTATATAGCCAGATATATCACGAGGTACTCATTATAAGTTCGAAGTTTATAAAATACAAGTCATACCTCAATAAAGCAAGCAAGTGCAGCTTAACAGTGCAAAATGTATCTCATACCTAACCACTGTTGACCCTAGTCAAAACCTGGTTTTGAACAACTCTATCCACTTTCTGTCTCACCTGTATGTTTGTCCAGCTCACTATACCTATAATATCTCCAAATAAAATGGACTCCCATCCTCTCCTTTGTTCAAGGTATACTGTATTCACTAAGTCAGATTGATTTTCTTATCTACTAGGAAACTTGCTTTCTCCAACCTAGCACAGACCAATGTACCTCGATTGTGAAAGTTTCCAAAATTCCCATCCCACTGCCCACCAGAACAATCCCAGTCCAGCCATTACCCCTCCGTGCCCCAGGAATTAAGTCATCTGATTACATTTTAGTTGATGATATGTGTCTGTTTGTCTCCTCTAATGGCTCATATGGCCTTGGGGGTCGAGCTCATGTCCAATCTTCACTGCATACATCTGTACACTACTGAATACATCATTACTGTACATTACTCTAATTCAGTGGGGACTTAATAAAAACTTGTTGACTGACTGATTTAGCACGGGGATGATTATTACGTAAGCCACTTTGGTAAATAAATTTCAAATAATGACCAGCTCACACAAATGTTTTACTAGCTCACCCTCCCCATGGAATTAATATAAAGAATGAAAATCACCAGTCATTTCTACTTGCCCAGTGCTAAATGTTAACTTTCCCCAAGAGAGTAGGCATTTTCAAGCCTAATTTCAAGTCAAAATGTCTAAAATGGTTGTCATTCTTGGTGACATGCTGGGAAGAGTCAAGAACTAAGGAATCAAATCCAGTCACTTCCACAGGTTATTAACCCCAATCCTGAGAATCATTATTTCCATCACATTACTGATAATAATAAATAATAATAATAATAATAATAATAATAATACTGGCAGCTTACTTTAATTCATGTTTATTCAGTGAAAAGGCACTGTCAGGAATGTTCTAACAAAAGCAATTCAATAGGTATATAAAATTTTATAATTTCATCCTTGATTGATATAAAAAGTCTTCTGATTTGTATAAATTCTTTAATAGTTGAATGAAATCAATACATAGGAATGTAGCCATGGAAAATAAACACTTGCCTATATACATACCAAAAAAATAATAGAAATACATGTTAAAAATAGACTGCATACATTAATTCTCTTTTTCTTCCATTTTTGTTATTACTTTATATTATAAGCCTAAATTGGAGGAAAGGGTGTGTAAATTTACATGTACTCCCTGGCCATGTTCCTTCAGCCTTTTGATGTAAATCAAACCAGAGAAAGTTCAGCTTATAGTTCAAGGGCAACAAGTAGCAGATGTGAGTGGAGTCAATTCCAATTTTATGGTGGACCTGATTTTCTTATCTCAGCCAACGATTTTTCCAAATATTTTCAAGATTATTTATTTTTCTTCTGTGCATGGCATAAGCAGGTTTAAGTGTCAGTTTGGGCTACAAAGTTAAGAATTTAAAGAAATAACAAGTACTGAAACACTTGATAATTACTCTGAAGTGCTGCTGGGCTAATTCTATTTTACTTCCTTGGACTAGTCTGTCCTCCATGACAAGATAACCTGCTGCTAGCACTCTGCAAGTTAAAGATTCAGTTGCATAAAACACTTGCAACATTTCACATCCCTGAAGGTTTCTTCAAGTGAAGCACAGCCTGATTCACCATGACAGCTTCTCTGAAGTTGTGTCCTTTAAGAAGCCATAATTGTCATACGGGGGCCTTCCGGGTGAAGAGGCAAAACAGAAGCAAAGGAGCTAGAACAAACACTCCCACAGCTATGGAAACATGCCCAGTCTCAAGGGCATGGAAGTGAGTAGTTTGAAATACTTCAAAGTTGATCTCTTTATTTTCTTCACTCTCTTGGAAAAATTAGCCAACAGAAGAAACTATCTTCTAAATTTGAGATATACCAAAACAAATTTTACATTTAACACACCATGCTCCCAAGCTCTTCTTTTACATGAAAATGGAAATGATTAAAATTTGGATGAGAAAAAAAAAACCTTAACAGCATAAAAAAAGGGGGCCTAATGATCCAATATCAAATGAGATTATCAAAAGCCATTAAGTCAGGTGATTAGTGATGAGTGGTGGTCATGTCTGGTTTACTTTGCACAGTTAATCTGTTAAATGCATTCTTTCATTTGGGATAAAAATTGAATGAAGTTACTTTCGCCTTAGAAAGTTCTTTCATATAATATGAAGTCTTAATTCAATGAGAAGAAAGATTTGTACTAATAGTATTTGGATAGGACATCATGTCAGCATCTTGTACTATGGATAACCACTAAGAAGATAACAATATGCAATGTATCAGTTATTTTTTTAAGTTTCAAATTACAGTTTTATTTTGCTGTCTCAAAGCCCTTGACTAGCTGATTGTAACTTATTACACAGATGGTATATATCGTAAGAACCTTAAATATTTGACCTGAGTTTGCACCATGCCCCTACCTTGTTTTTTTAAAAAAGTTGTATGGCCAGGTATGGTGACATATTGCTGTAATCCCTGCACTTGGGAAGCTGAGGCAGGAGGATCGCCAAGAGTTTGAAGCCAGCCAGGGTTACACATAGTGAATTCAAGGTCAGTCTGAACTGCAAAGTAAGACCCTGTCCCCCCAAAAAAATAAATTAAATAAAAATAAATTAAAAATATAAATATAAAAAGTCACATAGGTTGTTTGGCTCCTAAATAAGGTTACATTTTATTATTCCTAGAAACATGTAACTTTTAAATATATATATA
>NDGN011423119.1:0-10105 GCA_002564285.1 Tympanoctomys barrerae
GGTTACATAGCTTTGTTGCCCATATACCTGGGTGGTTTGTGCATATCCTTGAGTTGGCTGGGTGGTGTAAGCACTATAGCCCTGATGGGCTGCAGCTTGGATGTAGGTACTATAATCCATGGATGACATTTTCTCTCCTTCCTCCTTGTTCTCTCAATGTCTGTCACCCTCTTGCTCTTCCTCTATGATAAATATGTTAATTAGCTTAATAGTGGTGATCATATCACTATATATATATATCATACTGTACATTATGTTTTAAGTATGTAAAATTTTTATTTGTCAATGGTACATCATCAAAACTACAAATATACAAATTATTTAAGTGGGACTAATAACATTTACATGTGAGTACACATTTTTATTTTATTTGTTTATTTTTATGCATTTAGTAAGGGTCTACAGGGTCTCACTACACAGATCTGATCTGTAGTGATTCTCCTACTTTCAGCCTCCCAAGCACTGAGATCACAGGTGAGTTCCACCACCCCCAGTCTCAACTGCTCTCTGAGCACGCCCCGGGGGTGTGGCCAGCATAGCACACTGGGGATTGAATACTGGTGGCTATATCTGCTTAAGCAGACTCTTTAATCTGCTGAGCTATCTGGATGGCCCAAGGTGAGTATATTTTTAATTGTAATAGTTTTTAATTTATGAGGACAAGGATGAGTAACATAAATACATGAATCACTTTCATGAGCTTTATTCTTTTATAATGAAAATGAGAGTATAGTAAAATTGATAATTACCATTCTCTGGTTCTTGATTAGTGGCTTTTGTCTCTCCAAAACTGGAAAAAGAAGAGTAAATTCTCTTTGAAAGTTATTTGTCACTCATCTGTCAGAGATGCTAATAATCTTAAAGCCCAAATAATGTATGGAAAATCACACTTACCCTGACAACCACCCATACCCAGTGGAACCTACAGATTATTTCTCTGCTGAGCCAAATCAAATCAAAACAAAGAAAGCAAGCCACATTTTTCAATTATGCATCCAGAATCTATTAAAGGAACATTTTCTTAGAACAACAGAAGTGAATGGATGGCTATATTCTCAGAGCATGAATCATAAGACATCGAATTTCCGTAGTTTTCTACCATCTCTCAGTGTTCCACAAGGGATATTTTTCATTGTTATAGTTTCTAAATTCTTCAAATAAAGATGTATAAAGCCCTGTTTTCCCTCTGAAGAAGAGAAGGACTTAGATTTCATTACTTTAACTTCTTGGGAACATATTTGTAAAAGTTCAGAGAGTTTCAAAATTCTCTTTTTACAAATTGTAACTACTGATTTCAAAATCATATCCACAATCACCATAGTGACTCAAGAGACAAGACCAAAGAGTGTTAACACAAAAACTATAAAAAGTCCATTATCAGGAGAAAATATTTCATATACCTAACACTAAAAGACAAACAGAAAGGTAACCAATGATGCACAAGTTTTAAAACATTAGTTTAATACCTATAAATCCTTGGACAAATTTCCTGTCATACTATAATTATCTCATTTGAAAAACTTATAGTTATAATCTACTCAACACACATGTCAATGAATACTCAGAATAAGTAAGCTGTATCTGCCATTATTATTATGATATTATGTTGGTGATGTAGTGTTTTAACCAAAATAATCCATTATCTCGGTGACTATGTATGTAGACACACTGTAGAGACAATTAAATTTAAGATGTAGTTCTAGGGGCAGCCAAATAGCTCAGTGGATTAAAGCACCTGTTTAGTCAGATGCAGGGGCCAGGAGTTTGATCCCTGGACCTGCCATGCCCAGCCCCTGGGGCATGCTGAGACAGTAATTGAGACTGGATGTGGTGACAACACCTGTAATCCCAGCACTTGAGAGGCTGTAAGAAGTAGGATCGCTAGGAGTCCAATCTATGCAGTGAGGCCCTATAGACCCTGTAGATCCTGTCCTAAAATACAAAACAAACAAACAAAAAAATGTATTCTAGTTCAGCTGAAAATGCTTATTGGTATTTACAGAAAGAAAAGACCTTCAATATCCACAGAATCTGAAAAGTCTAGGAGGAAAGACACACAATCCTGAATCTTTCTGATCTTCCATGCCAAGGCAAAGACAAGTAAAATATTAAGTGCCACAGAACAAGCAATAATCAAGAAGGAATGCTGTTGCAATGCACAAAACTTAGCTAATTCAGGATAAAAACCAAAGAATATTTTGCCTTTTGACAATAACAATAAGTTTTAGAACCAGACTAAATTTGAATCTCAATTTAACTGCAAGAGCTGGGATGTTATGGTAGTAGCTTCTCTAGGACCAGTTTTCTTTTCCCCAAGAGCATCTGGTCTGCCTACCCCTGACAGAATGAGAGACATACCAAGTGTGACAGTACCAGTGATGGTCCCGTGAGGACTGTTCAGCACATTCAGCAGTATTTACAATTGGTTAGTTTTCATTTTTTCCCACACAAATGTGCAAGTTCATAAATAACACATTTCCAAAGGTGAAGTGAAAATAAGCGATTGTGCTGGAGGATATGCCTATTTAGCAAAAGACTCCTTGATAATTAGGGAGGAAATTAAAATTCTATATTTAGCTAACAGGCATTAAAGAAAAAATAAAGGTAGTATTGAGCAGCTCCAAAAAGTATCAACTTTTCCTTATTTCTACTCAAACTAATTACAAAGGACAACAGAGCCTTTTTTTTTTTAATTCACACTCAGGATGAGAAGCCCCACTGCAAATTACTGAATATCGAAGATTAAATTATTTCAAAAATAAATCAGTACTGTTTTTAGAAAAGCATAATAATATTGTAATATAGGAGACAATGTGTCATTCTGAAATTGTGCTGAATTTTAATTGTTTTGGAGAGTTTGTTATTCAATAAGATTGAATTTTTGTAAACACAGTTGAGGTAATAACCAGAAGGCTCAACATTGCCGTATTGACTGGAATCCTTACCTAAATACTGGAAAAGGTCAATTAAAGTATCTGGATAAATGATTTATATTAGCATATACCTACTTCATAATTTAACTCCCATGTTGTATTTTTCTTTTATGTGTTAATGATTTTTAAATGCCAGTTACCTTTAGAGAAGGTCATTCTGAGTTCAGCAAATATGAATGCTTTCTCACAGACTGTGTCCTGAGCCACTAATGACTACGGTGGCTGCAGCAACCCTATCATCTATCGTGTCTGTTAAGTGGCTGCAGTGGGAAATTCAGCTGTCTTCACTCTGTTTGGTTGTATGTGAAAAGATTTCTACTGCCCAGGAGAACAAAATTGTTTCAATAAGGCAGCCAGAAATAGAAACCAAGCACACACACACACACACACACACACACACACACACACACACACATCATTATCCTAGAACTCAGAGCACTCTCGTACATCTAAAAAGATTATAACAGAAATATCTTATCCATGTCTGATACACTAATCTGAACTTATTTGATGAAAAATAACTTATTCTTGAAGAAAGAGCCTCAAAATCAATTTATATCTTGCAGTCCAAGTAAATAAAAAAAGATTGACAAATCTCTCTCCATAAATCCCCACAATTTCATGTCCCCTTTGGTTATCTGGAAGAAAAGACATAGCAGAAAATGAAATTTTGTGCTACTAGTGGGCCACATAAACAGAAAGTTCTTTTTTAAATACTCCAAGAGATCACAGATGTCCACAAGGCAAGTATAACTGAAAAAAAAAATGCATCTGTAGGCAACAAAGACAAATTAAAGGCAAAAGAGAATATATGTTGTAAAACTATTTTAATTGAATAATTATCAAATTCTTGCTCATATTATGTGTAATAACATTTCCCATATTAAGAAGAAAACAAAAAATATGCTTTTGAGGATATTCAGTTGTCCCTTAGTATGTAAATGGATTACTCCAAAGACCCTCTCCTTGGATATTAAAATCCATGAATATGCTGCTTGTGGTGGCATCCACCTGTAACCCTGGCACTCCAGTGGCTGAGGCAGATGGATCATTGCTAGCTTGGGACCAGCCTGGGCTACAAAGTGACCTCAAGGGCAGCCTGAGCTGCACAGTAATACCCTGTCTAAAAACAAGACAAAATTAAAATAATAAAATTCATGAATGTGCATATCCCTTAAATAAAAAGGGATGACAAAATATTTGTACACATCTTCATATATTTTAATTATCTTCAGATTGCTTATAATGCCTAGTACAACATAAATGATATATCATGGTTGCTATATTGTATTGCTTAGGGAGTAGTAAAAAGAAAACTCTGTCTATCTTCTTTACCTAAGTACTCACTTGTTCCCCAAATTTTGATCCATGGTTTATTGATTTCAAGATGCAGATCCCATGGCTATGGAGGGCTGCTATACCTTCCTCTGCTGGCTAAAGGAAAACTGACACTACTCATTTCTGAATACCACATATACTTATTTCCTAGGTCAGGGTAAAACAAGTTACTTATAATGCTAGGATTTAAAAGCAACAATTTTTTTATGTATTTGGTTCAGGGTCTACAGGGTCCACAGGGTCTCACTACATAGATTGGACTCTTAGTGATCCTCCTGTTTTCAGCCTAAGTGCTGAGATCACAGGCAGGCAACACCACACCCAGTATTAAAAGCAACAATTTTTGATCTCATTGTTTCTATAGATGCAGCTCAGTTGGGTGCTACTAGGTCAAGCTTTTAAAAACTGCAGTCCAGTTCTGTTGGGTCTACGTTCCTGCCTGAAGATCTGACAAAGGAAGGAGCCATTCCCTGCCTACTCAGTTGCTTCTGCATTCAGTGCCAGGCATGGTACTCAGCTGGGATTTGCACCTTCCTATAGGTGATCACAGAACTCCCCAGCTTCTCGCCAAGTGGGCCCTTGTACAGCACAGCTCAAAACATGCCAGACTGAGCAGCAGATGAAAAATCAATCCTGATTAGCATACAAATCAGCACCTTTCTGTAACCTAATCTTGGAGTGCTATCATACCACTTTTGGCTCATTCTGTTCCATAGAAGCAAATAGCCAGATCTAGTTATAACCAAATGGAGAGAATTTCACAAAAGTTTGGTGTCTTACTTTTTTCATTGCTGACACAAAATATGCATCACCCCAAGTTAAAGGAGGAAAGGCTTGTTTAGCTCCCAGTTTCTAGAGGTTTCAGTCCATAATCTACAACTCCAAGGCAGGTGAGCATGGCAGACAGGTAGGGCAGAGGAAAATCCATTCATGGTAGGAAGAAGGTAACAGGCTAAAAGGGATGACCACAGTTCTTCTATCCTTTATGTTTTATCAAGGCCACTTAGGGAGGGTGCAACTCATACTCTTAGTCCTAGTGCCCTTGATCCTAGCATTGTACCAAGAATCAGTCAGAGTCACACATTCTAGATTCAGCCCCCACTGAAAAAGCCTCACCTAAGACTACATGAGGCTTTGGAGGGACATCTAGTCACAAGCCATACACTCTGCCTCAGCAAACCCCAAAGACTCATACACATCCGTTTATGTCAAAGGTTTATTCTATCTCTAAGAGTTGCCAAACACATGAAAAGTCCCAGTCCAAAGTCTAAAATTTAAGGCAAACTCTTAGCTGTGCACTGCTATACAAGTGGAAAAAAGTTAAATACTTCCAACATTCAGTGGCACAAGACAGATATTTCCACTCCAAAAGTTACAAATGGGGCATAGTAAGGAATGAAAACAAAGCAAGACCAAAATCCGGCAGGGCAAACATTAAATCCCACAGGTGTACTTCCCGCATCCCTGGAAATCTGGGGTGACTTGTGATCTCCAACAGGCTAGGGTGGCTTTGCCCTAAGAATAATGTCAGTGGTTGTAACTCCTCTCTGGGGTGCAGAAGTCAAGTGCCTATGAACCAAATCTGATACTATCCATGAACCTGCTTCCTTGGGTTTCTTTTGTGATGTTTTCCCACCTATTTGCATCTTCAGGGTTTGTGAGTCACTGAACTAGCAGAAAGATAAGTCCAGAAGAAAACTGGACAATGAAGGGTTGTTGGACATAGATGTGAGGAAAGAGTTCTGACCAAAAACAACAGCGTTGAGATTGGAGAGAAGTATACTCTCATGCTGGAGTCAGTTGTTTCTTGGAAAATTTGTCAGTGTTCATGTCTGTACCTAGTGCTGTGTTGAAGAATTTCAGTATAAAAAGTATCCCTTAAATAATAATTTGAATTTCTGTTAAATATATTTAAATTGGGTTTTCTTTTTATAACATGAATTCTACTTAATTTGTGACCTGTCCTTCATATACATCTTAGAAATATGAGGTACTGTACTGTATGGCCCAGTGAGTTTACAATCTGTCTCTGTCTCCCAATACCCTTATAACTTTCTATCCTTTTTGATTTCCATACTAGGAATTGAACTCAGGGTCTCCTACTTGCCAAGCAGGTGCTATGCCACTGAGCTTCTTCCCCAGCACTCCCTTATAACTTGCTAAAATTTGCATTCTATCTCAGTAAGGCTTGATACCTACAAAACTAAAGCTGTCTGTACCCTAACCCTTGAACTTATTTTGTTGAATGTTGATAATAGATCTCAGTACAAATATGCCATTACTAAAATGATGATAATTTATTCTGTATTTTTTGCATTTCCCCTTTTATTAATTGCAGTAAATCTCATTGTCCAAAGCCTAAGAAAGAAAACTCTATTTCTTTCAAAGTGGCTAACAAAGGTTATGTCATTTTTAATCTGATATGCAGCATCAATCCTTACAGAAATAAACAGACATGCTCTCTGAAGGAAATTTATATCAAATGAACCTAAAATACCATCTTTGGCTTCTATCAATCACTTGCCTAATTATCCCCATTTTCAGTATTCTTTGAATTTTCGTGAGACAAGACCATAATGCCTAGGAATATGGAAGAGATCCTTTGTCCCTCGAATTAAGGGCCCCTCCCACTGCCTGTGTTTTCTCTCTCATTTGTCATGTTTAACAGTCTGAAAGTGAATGCGCTTAATAGGCCCTGTCTGTGAAGAGCTTCATTTCTTTCCTGTGAAGGAAGCTATAGCCTTGGAATTGTCTCTTTATGCACTCCACCTTTTGACAGCCCTGAGCCCTTATTTATGAAAGACGTTTAATTAATGCCCTTGGATAAACTGCTAACCTTTGAAATGGTTTCCTGATGCATGGAAGCCCTTTCTCTTCTGCCAGGAATTGATTTTGGAAATAGCCCTGCCTCCTCATAACTTATGATTCGAGAGAGAGGGGAGACCATGGAAAGTGAAGCATAGAGAAGAGCCTGTGAAGGGTATTGACGATGGATTTGCATTAAGACCTGGGAAATATAGATCATCAAAACTGTGGAATCAACTTCCATGAGGAATGGTGAGTTCATGAAGGTATTATGAAATCATATCATGAAAGCGAGCCATACTTGGGAAAAAAGAAGGCCACTTTCAAATGAACAAAAGCTGTGCTCTAAATTTCTAGTAAAAACAAAAGTCAAGACAAAACAAATAACACTGATGATGGCTGTGCAGAGAGGGGAAAGAAGCATACAAGTTTCAGTCTAGCAAATTTATATTTTCCTGATCTGATTCCCAGACATGTTTTCATACACATGAAAGATGCCAGAGTTCTTTTGAAATTTTAAGTCTAATGCAGACATTGTTTGATGTAAAGTTGAACACTGGGAGAGGTGTTCATCAATTAATTGTTTTCTTAGAAAAGTGACATTTCCAAATGAAAGCATGTGAAGGATACATGGCGGAGGTTGTCTAAATTTATATTTGCCTGTTGCAATATTATCTTCTAAAGTGAAGGACCCAATCTCCTCTGCAGTAGTGTAGTCCTTAGCAATACCATGATCCTGTCATTTTGGTCATAACACCTCAAAGGAAGACCATGTTGGTTTGTTTGCACAAAAGTTATGGCAAACCTCATGTGCAGTGAAGAAAAATAAATAAAACTATACCTTAAGTGATGCCTTAATACTTCAACTTTTAGATTTCCACTTATCTAAAATCTATGCATCTTCTGTACTAGAGATACAGATTAGTTATTAAATTAAGAAGAACCAAGTAATAAAGATCTGTGTAAAATAACAATTTGGAGACTATTGGACTATGAAATAGTTCCATTTTCCTCATTCAAATTCCAAACGTTAAGCTGTTGCTGTGCAATGAGAAGTACCATAGCATTTCCACACTGCAGCCCTGGGATTTGCAAGTTAGTGTAATGGAAGTGTGCCGGTGTGCTTGAGGTTCAGTTTTCTATCTTGAAATTCTGAACCAATACTGGCACACAGTTGGTCTAAAATGTTACCATGCTGTGCAGGCCTGACAGTGCATCCTGGGAGGCTGAGGAAGGAGGAGCTTGAGCTCAAGTCCAACCTGAAAAAATAGGTCATGATGTGGAACCCTGTCTCAAAATTTCAAACAAAAATTCCTGGAGATTTGCCTGAGGGAAAACATCCCGGGTGAGAGCCCCACTTCTGCAAAAATCAAACAAGCAAACAAACAAAAAAACATAGTGTTGAGACTTACTGGAAGTGACATCTTTAGTCTAATCAATGCACACAGCTGGGTTGCACGTCACTAAGCAGGAGGCAGAGCAGAAATGTACTGGCAACCTAGTCACTCCAGCCTGCGTCCCTGGCTTGTGTATTCTTGGAAAGGTCGAAGGCCAAGGAGTGCAGCCCGAGCTCTGAGCTTTGACAACACGGTGAAGAAGAGGGAAGAGACAGGAAACATCATGATTTGTGATTTGTGATTTGCGGGAGGAACTAATGCTTAAAGCACCTTTACATGTAAAGCTTCTTTCCACATTTTATCACAATTGTTCAGAATCCTACAATGTTGGGGGAGCACATAATACAACCACTGTTTTGCTAATCAAAAAATTAATGAGGAGAAAGCATTTAGCAATTTTCCCAGTGGTATACAGCTTGACAAGAAACAGCAGTGTTTCTCTTAAGAATCTGGTTCTTCAGATTCTTATTCTGAGGCTTTTGTCAATATGCAAATGGAAATATTATTTTGATGTAAAACTAAAAATGAAATAACTGAAGTGTACTTTTATCCACTCGACAGCGAGAGATACTGGCAGAAAATATTTGTGTCTATCAAGCTTGTGCTAAGCACACCAAAAGGGCTCTCCTTGATACCACCACTATAGCTACTTTCCAAGAAATGGCAGAAGGTGGAGAGGGAGCATTGAGTCTCTTTCTTCATCCTTGAAACCTACAACAAGATTGACATCTAAAATTTCAACTTCTCTGAGCTATAATAAAACGTGCTTGCATTTCTAATTTTCTAAGAGAAAACCAACTTGCAGTTCTGCCATGCCCGGACAGTGCGTAACACCCTAATCTTACAATTACGGGCAGGAATACAAGTTTTTCATGACAACTTGGAAACAATAATTCCAGTCATCATTTTTGAACTACTTGTTCAAATATCTGAATGAACTACTGAAATCTACTCTGCATGCAATGGGTCGAATTCTATGCCTCCTAATTTTCTTTCTGGTACTATATTTTGTAGCATACAGAGCCACTATCAGTTTTTTGTAAGCTTTTCACTAACCCAACTTTGAACACTCAGGGTCAGTGGTCTTTGATTTCTTTTTAATTTTTGATAATTTATTTATTTGGTACAGAGTCTCACTCTGCAGCTTGGACTCATAGTGATCCACCTGTCTCAGTCTGCCCAGCGTTGGGATTCTAGGCATGCACCATCATGCCCAGTTTGGGCAGAGTGGCTGGCACAGTTCCCCTCCCCAAACTGGGGATCGAACTCACCAGGGTTTGAACTCAGGTCCTTAAATTTGCATTTAGCCATCTGAGCTATCTACCCAGCCCAGAGGACTTTGAATTTTGAATTTTATATTGAATCAGATTTCTGAAGGGCTGGCCAAATACCTCAGTGGATTAAAGCACCTGCAAGCAGGCATAGGGGCCAGGGGTTCCAACACCAGGCCTGCCATGCTGGCCTCACCCCCGGGGCATGCTGAGATGGCAATTGAGACCGGGCATGATGGTGCCTGCCTATAATCTCAGCACATGGGAAGCTATAAACAGGAGGATCACTGTGAATCTGATCTAGTACTGAGACCCTGAATGCCCTGTAGACCCTTCCCTAAAATAATAATTAAAAAAAAAA
>NDGN011423135.1:0-24521 GCA_002564285.1 Tympanoctomys barrerae
GGAAATAGGGTCAGGCTCAGTCAAAATGGAAACAGTCGCTCTTCTTTCAAGGAGAGCTGCTCAAGTGGTCCTCCACATCTGGAGACACAGAATCAATATAAAATATACATGTACAATTATATAAGGGTCATTAGGGAGGCTTACTGGATCAGAGGCAGTAACTGTCCATGACAGTGACTGTCTGCGGGATCAGAGGTGGAAGAACCCACAGTGGCTATCTGCTCACTGCAGAAGCAGAGGATCCAGGAGCTTCTGGGCCCAAGAAGACAGAAGGTGCAGACCAAGAGGAATCAAGAACACAGCACCAGCCAAAAGGCGAAGCCTGGAAGGTCACTGTAGAGTTGCCAACATGAGTCTATGTTGGATGATTGGAGGCTGATACTCAAAGGCAGTGGCAAAGACAGGGATTCTCCAAAACAGAAACCTTTACTTTTTCCTTCTTTTTGTGTTGTGTCCAAGCTACAAGCCTCTAGGTTGGCCCACCTACACTGGGGTGGGTCTCCGTCTTCCCCCTTTAATTTGCTGGCCTACATGGTAATTTCCCATGGTCAGTCCAGACTGTGCTTCACTAATGTACTAAGCATCCTCACCAAGTAGACATATAGCAGTTAAGGCATACAGGTAAGAAATCTGGTTCCGAGTCTTCATGTGGGTGTGACAATCTTACTTTGTCTTTCTTGTTAGAGTACAAAATGGTGAGTTGGGTCTGAGTTCATTTTTGCATCTACTTTCCAACTGTGACTGTCTGCATGGCCTCTGATGTATAAATTGGTTTCTTTGGAACTTCATTTATCTTTTTATTTGTAAAATCAAATAAGATAATGTATATAGGCCTCCAACAAAGCTTCTGTTATAATCACAGCATCATTTATTTCCTCTGTTGTGGTTTTTTTTTTTTCCGTTTGTTTGTTTTTGCAGCACTAAAGATTGACCATAGAACTTTTGCACTGAGCTACGTCCCCGGTCTTCTTTACTTTTTACTTTGAGATAAGGTCTTGCTAAATTCTAAATTGCCCATACTGGACTCAGTATCCTAGAGTGCTGGGGTTACAAGTTTGTACCACCATACCCTGCTGTAATTTTAATTTTTTTAAATGTTCATTGCAATGGATCTTATTTCTTTGCATTTTGAGGGTTCCTGTTTAGAAAATTCCAGATCATGGGAGAATTTTCAGGGTATTTGTGTTCATAGTGGTATAGATCACTGTAGAAACTCTAAGGCTATCTGCTGCTTGATATGGCTTAGTTTTATTTTGTGTTGTTTTGCTTTCTTGAAACAGGACCTTGCTGTATTATTCAGACTGGACTTGAACTCACTACATAGCCTAAACTGGCCTCAAACTCACAGTGATCCTCCTGCCTCAGCCTCACAAGTGCTAGGATTATAGGCATGAGCTGCCACCCTGGATCACAGCCTTTTCCATATGTGCCTTCAGTATCAGGCAAAGGTGGCCTCAAGCTAGATGCAGACTGCATTTTAGCTGCTGTCCTAGGTGGTAGAGATGATATGTGGAATAGGAGCATGAGGGAGAATTTTCATATGAAGTCTAGCAAAGGAAAAATGAGTTCTACTTTGACTGCCCTGGCATTGTGTCTTCTTTTCTTCTGGAGACCAAATACATAGTAAAAGGGTTAGGAGGGGTACAGTACAGTGGGAAGGATTGAAATCCATACTCTGAAATCTCTACTTTCCATCTTCATAGCTATCATTGGGGGGTAATTCACTTATGGGCCTGCCAAGTTTCTACATGTTTTATTGGTGAGGCACTAGTTTTTTTTTTAGGGACTCTCTGTTCAAAGATGTTGGCATAGCAAATAGTTTTGGGATATAGAGATAGTATCTTTCTCAAGAGCAAAGGATAGGCATGCCTACAGCTACTATAAGAATATTCATATTTTCTAAGTTCAGAGTTCCTCTCCTATGGTACAGCTGAACATCCAGGTGTCTTTCTGGCCCTGTTCATGAAGCCCTGTTAGGAATTTAGGCCAGGGAAACTGATATTAATTTTCCTTCCTCTGCAATTACAGGACTCCTTCTTTTATTACCCTGAATCTCAAGTCTTCTACCAACCTTCATGAAAATTGTGTTAACTTATAGTATATAAATAAAATCTCTGTTCATTCATGGTTCTTGGCAGCTATTATCTTAGTGCCAATATATGTCTTAAAACCACTTGATAGTAAGGTACTATAAAAGAAATGTAACTGGATTGAAGCTGCCAGTCATGTAGAATGGTATCAGAGTAGGCTCTTATCCACATATTCTGTCTTTTTAACCCTCCCCTTTTCCATCGGATTCTACATTATATTATTAAAGTCCCACCTTGACAAAGGAGAAATAAGGTTGAAGTACAATGAAGGAGAAAAAGCTTAAGGAGTGACACCAAAGTTCTTTTTTATACAATCAAGGACACTATCTGTTGTTGGTAGGAATGTAAATGGCATCCATATGTCAATCCTCTATTTCTTTACAAGCAAGAACCCAATCTTGGTATATCTCACAAATATTTTCTGTTAATGATTCTTGTTCTTCACTGCTCAGACCTATAATATCATAGTGGAAATGTGTGACAGTCATTTATCGGTTATTTGCATTAGTGAAGAAGTGGCTCATCTGGCTTTTAGTTTGTGAGTGTGGAGGAGTATGCTGTGGCTTTGTGTCCCTCCCCAAATCCCTGTAATTGTAAACCTGACCTCAGCATGTTGGTACTGGAAAATAGAGCTTTTGGAGTTCAACAGGGTTAGGGGAGGTCATGAGGATTAGGGCCCTTGTATCAGGAGATGAAGACCTTTGAAGGAGGGATTCTAGAGATTTTGTTTGTGCTCTCTCCACCCTATGAGCATGTAACTAGCAGGTGGGGTGGCTGTCTGCACTCCAAGAAGTGGGGTTTAAGTGGAACAGAACTGGCTAGTGCTTTATCTTGGCCTTTAGACTCTGGAACTGAGAGAAACAAATTTGCCTGAGCCAAGTAGTTTGGTTTTGTTAAGGCAGCCCTAAGGAACTGACACAGATCTGGTACCAAGAGTGGGGAGCTGCTGTGGCAAATACCTAAACATGTGGAAGTGGCTTTAAACCTGTATAACGGGAGAAGATGGAAGAATTTTGAGATGCATATGAGCAATATGGATGTTAATAGTGCTTTTGCTGAGGACTTACAAAGAAAATTGGAGATCTGGACAAAAAAATCACCATCTTCATAGAAACATGAAGGATCCTCAACAGAATGCTGCTAGAGATATGGATGTTAAAGACTATCCTGTGAGATCTTAGATGGAAATAAGGAATGTTGCTGGAAACTGAAAGAAAGGTAATCCTTGCTATAAAGTGGCAAAGAACTGGACTGAATTGTGGTCATGTTTTATGTAAGGTAGAGTTGCAAGCAATAAAGTTGATATTTAGCTGAGGAGATTTCTACATAAAATGTCAGAGAAAAGCTTGTTTTTTTCAAGATTACTTATGATAAAATAAAGAAAAGAGAAATGAATTGGAGCAGAAAGCTAAGCAAAAAATAACCAGAACTTGAAAATTAGAAAGGATTTTCTAGGCCAGCCATGGAAGCTCATAGCTGTAATCCCAGTACTCAGGAGGCTGAGGCAGGAAGATCACTGAAAATTCAAGACCAACCTGGACTACATAGTAAGTTAAAGGACAGGCTGAACTACATTGCTAGACCCTGCCTCAAAAAACCCCCAAATAAATAGATAAATTGAAGCAAATACTAAGGGCGACTTGAACACTGTTAGAGAGATTGCTATGGATGTGAACAACAAACTTAACTAGGTCTCTCAGGAAAAGCTAGGAATAGAAACAGGATTATACTATAAGAAATGCTGCCCCTTCAGACTAAAGGAAATAGGAAACAACAACAACAAACAACACAGGACACACACAATACAAGAAGAATGTTGAACTTCTTAGATTCTGTAGGATGGGATGACAGGGCCACTGGATCTGAACATTCTTTACCCTTCAAGAAAAAGAAGAAAAGTGCTGGCCAAATAGCTCAGCAAATTAAAGTGCCTGCAAGCAGGCACAGGGGCCAGAGGGTTTGATTCCTGGACCTGCTGTGCCGGCCCCACACCTGGGGTACACTGAGATGGCAATTGAGACTGGGCGTGGTGCCATATGCCTTTAATCCCAGCTCTTGGGAGGCTGTAAACAGGTGGATCACTATGACTAGGATCTAGTAGTGAGATCTTGAACACCCTGTAGACCCTTCCCTAAAAATCCAAAAAAAAAGAAAGAAAAGGAAGAAGAGCTCTACCCCCACCCAAACCAATTCAGAGATCACTGGGGCTGCCATTCTCCCTGTAGGCCCAGGATGCCAGGCTAGTTCATTCAGTGTCTAAAGAGGTTGAGCCAACCCTCTGGTTTCTATAGACCAGGATGGCCCTGCCCAGCAGCTCAGAGGTGGGGCTGCCTTGGAGGAGAGTTGTACAAGTATGCCTTTCCAGTCTCATCTCAATACCATCCAGTTAGACACAGGACAGACTCAAAGTATCACTTTATCCTGAGACAGAAAGCTGTAAGCTTGTGAGACCAGACAGGTGATGTGCTTCCAAGATACAGTGGTGGGACAGGCAACAGATAGGTCAGGGATGGTGAACCTTTTCAAGGTTGAGTGCCAAACTGCAGACCCAGACTCACTCATCTATTGCAAAGTACCAACACTGCGGTGAATCCCGAGGACTGAGGTTCAGTCACGAGTGGGCAGTTGCTGCTCTTCTCCTCCCTCCAGATATGAAACAGTCCCCCAGGGTTTCCTAGCCCACTACATTGACCACTCAGCCCACATGCTACACAGGAAGCAGCCATGAGAATAAGCTCCCATCTCCCTTTTTCTTCTCTTTCCTTTTCTGTTTATCATGTCAAAAAGATGGAATGTCAGGCTTGACTCAGCCATGGCCTTCCCAGAACCCAACCTGGTTGTCAGAAGCACTGTCCTCAGAGAAAACCCAGCTCAGCATCTGTGCACTAAGGAAACACAGGATGTTGAAAAAAAAAGATGGAGTGTGGAATCTTCCAAGCATGGAGACATCTGAAAACACCCAAACATTTACCCCAAACACCTTAATTACTGCCCATTGAGGCCCTGGACATTTAGAGAACTTCAGACCACTGATGTTCACTCAGATCTTCTGCCTATTGTCTCTCGTCTTCCTTCAAGCCCTATAAAAGAGCCCATCCCTCTTTGTTCCCTACAGATGGACTTTTCCTCTCTGCCTGTCTGTACCCAGGCACAATAGATTCTATGCCATGCTGTCTTTACACAAGCCTGGTAATCTTGGATGGCTTCTGCCTTGTGCCATTCCTTAAAGTTTTAGTTTAGAACACATAGCACATCCATCTTTTGTATTAAAAGAAAAACATAGTAATGTATGTTCCATAGACTTGCCACCACTGGGATAGATCTTTATTTCCAGTCCTAAAGGGACAACAAAGGCTATACTTTCAGGGATCATTTCATTAGTATGTTACTAAAAGGACAGTCAGAGAAAACAAAAGGGAGTTTAAAGCTACTCAAGGCAAATTTCATTAGCCATTAAGGCTTGAGAATAATCAATATTCTCTGACTCTGTGGCCTGCCTTACCAACCCAGCAAGCTGGCTGCACCACCTGTGTGGGCCTGGGCTGATCCTGTCACTGGATGCTCTTTGTGAGATAGCTCCCTCCTCATATTCAAGAAGAACATGGGTTTTGGAAGGTCAAATATCATGGACTGGATGTCTGTGTCCCCTCACTGTGAACTTGGATGCCGAATTCCTAATTCCCACTGTGATAGTATTTGGACAGGGAGCCTCTGGAAGACAGGTAGAGTTGAGGTCTTGTGGGTGAAGCCCTGACCAAGGGGATTAGTGCTCGACAGGAGGAGGAGGCACAAGATTTTTTTTTCTCTCCCTCTACTGTTTGAGGACACAGTGAAAAGGTTGTCTCTTGCATGTCAGGAAGAAGGCCCTCATCAGAAAATGAATTAGCACCTTTCTCAGGGATTTCCCAACTTGTAAAAATGTGAGAAGAAACTTCTGTTGCTTGAGTAACTGTCTATGATAGTTTGTTAGGACGGTCCTAGCAAATGAAAAGAGAACAAGTAGGCACTGAAGAGTCAGGAAGTTGCCAGGATAACTGGTGAGGATTTTCAGAGTCAGGTCCTTTGGAAGCCTTCTAGCTTTCACAGCTTTTCTTTGTACCACATTCAGGATGGGAAGCAGATGATGGCGATCTGCCTAAGACGAATTTGAACAGATGTGCCCCAGCATGCGCTCTTTAAGAACTTTCGCTCCACCACTCCAGCTCCCACACATGCTGACTTGAATCATCCGCCTCCAGCGGTGGCTCCATCAAGGCTCTGTCCTGCTCGCTGATTTATGACAGTATCTGCTTTTGGGCTGCATCAGCAGTCACTCACTCTGATCTCTTACACATGCCTTCTCAGCATGTCACTTGGTATCTCTGAGTGATTAACTTGAAGTTTCCTTTTGCTAATTCTATAGCAATCTTTTTTTTTTTTTAACGCCATAACTGTTGAAAACCAAAAGAAATTTAAATCATTCTATGTAAAATCTTTTTTTTTTTTTTTTTTTTTTTTTGTTTGGATAGGAAAAGGAAGATGTCTTAATCAGCTTGGGCTACTATAACCAAACGCTGTATTTGGGTAGTTTAAGCCACTGATATGTGTTTGTTATAGTCTTAAAAGCTGGGAAGTCTGAGATCAGGGTACTGACGGAGCTGGAGTGCACGAACGCTCTTTGCCTGCTTTGTGTGCACTGCCTTCTTGCGGGGTTCTTAGATGACAGTGAGAGGAAGCGACTTTTTTTTTTTTTTTACATATAAAACAATTGTACAATGTCAAAGTATACTTTTAGATACTTTGTGCTCAGTGGGTTACAATAATTTTTTCCCTCCCTTTTTTCTTATTATCTGTCTTATTTTGCAATGTCAAGCAGAAACACCGAAATGACACCCAGGATTTGGAGGCAGATTTATTTACGTTGAGAGGCACTGATTGGGATCATTCCCAAAATATCAGGTGCTGATCTCTCTGGTGGTCTAGGGCTTATCTGGGATAAGCAAACAGAAAATATAGAGGCAGAATAGCTTGTCATTTGGGGATTGGTTCTTACAATGTGCACCATGGTGACCAGCTAGGCATTACAGTGACTGGCCATTTCTAAGAGACAGGAGCAACCAGATCTAGAACAGGAACTGTTATCTGGGGAACTAATGAACTGAAGTATCCTAGCAGTGGGGGGAGGACATTTTCTGCTACACTTTCAATATATTAAATTTCTCATGTAAGAAAAATCATGTGACTTTTAAGCTTATGTGTTTGAATTATTTCACTTAACAGTGTGGTCTCAAGGAGCATCCACTTTCCTAAACATGACAGAGTTTATCCTTCTTTGTGGCAGAACAGCACCCCATTGGATGGACAGCCATTATTATTATTATTATTATTATTATTATTATTATTTTGGTGGAACCATGGATTGAACTCAGGCTCTTGCGCTTGCCAGGCAAGCTCTTATTCTACTGAGCTATCTCCCCAGTCCCTGATTGAATGTAAATACCACCTTTTCTTTATTCATTCATCTATTAATGAATTAAAGGCTATTCCCAAGACTTAGTTCTTATGAATTATACTGGTATAAACATGGGTATGCATGTATATCTATAATATTTTGTCTTAACCCTTTTAGGAAGATACCTAGAAAGAGAATAACTAGGTCCAATGAAATTTCTATTTTTGAGCTTTTTAAGAACCTCCATACTGATTTTCACAGTGGTTGCACTGGCCTGCACTCCCACCAACACTGGGGAAGGTTTCCTTTCTCCTCGCAGCCTCTAGCATTTGTTATTGGTTGATTTCTTGATGATAGCCATTCTTTATGGAGTGAGATAAAAATTTTAGTGTTGTTTTAATTTGCATTTTTTGAATGGCCATAGATATTAAACATATTTTCATGCATTAATTGGTCATTTGTACTTCTTATTCTGTGTATCTGTTTATTTCTAAGGAGTAGCAGGAGAATTTTTTTTCCCATTCTGAGGGTTGTCTCTTCACTTTGTTGGTGGTTTCCATTGCTGTGCAGAAACTTTTTAATTTGATGTTACTGCATTTGATGATTCTTGATATTATTTCTTGTGCAGTAGAGTTTTGTTCAGAAAGTCATTCCCTACACTTATATCTTCAGGAGTTTTACCTATTTTTGTCTTCTAGAAGATTAAGTATTTATATTCTAATGTTTAAATATTTGATCCATTTTTATTTTAGTTAAGTGTATCGTTAGAGATACAGGTGTGTAGGTTGAAGCTTTTACATGTGGGTAGCCAGTTTTCCCATCACCGCCTGTTAAAGAAGCTATCTTTCCTCTAGCAAAGGGGTTTGGATCCTTTGTCAAAGACAACATAGCTGAGTATGCCTGGGGTTATTTCTGTATCTTCGACTGTTCTACTTATCTACAATTTTTTGCCAACACTGGTCTGCTTTTCACACTGTAGCCTGTAGTATAGCTTAAAGTTTGGGATTGTGTTGCCTTCAGTTTTTATTGCTTAGAACTGCACTAAGAGGTCTAGAATTGCTTTCTATAGCTCTGTAAGGAATGTATTGGATATTTTGATTGGGATTGGATTATATCCATATCACAGTTTTGGAAGCATGGCCAATGTACTGGCTCATTCTATCCAGGAACAGAAGTCTTTCCATTTTCTTCCTTTTTTTCTTACGTATTTAGGACAGGGTCTACAGGGTCTTACTACACAAATTGGACTTGTAGTGATTCTCCTATTTGCAGCCTCCCAAGTGCTGGGATTACAGGTGCATGTCACCATGCCCAGTCTCAATTGCCCTCTCAGTATGCCCTGGGGTTGGGGCCAGCACAGCATGCCAGGGATTGAGACCCCAGCCCCCACACTCTGCCTAACCCCCCCGCGCTCTGCTTAAGCAGGTGCTTTAGTTTGCTGAGCTATCTGGCCAGCCCAGTCCTTCCATTTTCTGATGATCTCTTCAATCTCCTTTCTGCCAGTACCATAGTTTTCACAGAAGAGCTCTTTTACTTCATTGGCTAGGTTAATTCCTAAGTATTTGATTTTTCTGGGTGTTACTGTGAAAGGCACTAGTTTCCTAATTTCTCTTTGGTGGGTTTGTCATTGGCCTATTAGAACCCTATTGATTTTTGAGTGCTGACTTTATATCCTGCTACACTACTGAATTTGAATGTTAGTCTAGGAGTCTTCAGTGGTGTTTTGGGGGGTCTTCTGTGTAGAGGATTATGCCATTAGAAATAAGAATAATTTAGCTCCTTCCTTCCCCATCTATATCCCTTTTATTTTGTTCTCTTACTGTGGTAGTGAATGTTTTAAGAATTATCTTGAACAGAATTGTGATAGTGTATGTCCTTGTCCTATGGGAGGGAGAGGCCCTTACTCCTCTTGAAAATGCACTAATCCCATCCTGGAATGTGCCCTCAAGATCTCAGATGAACCACGTTACCTCCCAAATGGCCCACCTCCTCAGCTTGGCCAGGGGATTTCAACACAGGAATTTGAGAGTGATACAAATATTCAGTTCGTACTAGAAGGCTTAGGAAGGTTGATGATTTGAGCCATACAATATATTTTTTTTTTCCTTTCACAACATCTACCTAGAAAACTGTTCCCTCCTGGACTTGAACTAATTAAAACGGTTACAACTCATTTGAAGGCAGCATTCATGAAACAGTTCTCTTTGGAGTCTTTGATAAGATGCAGTGGGTAAGCCAATAGGCATGGGACATAGTATCTGAATGCAGTCTCACTTTTGATGTGTCTTTTACTTATTTTGATAATAGTCACTTAACTCCTGAAAAGAACAAGCTGTGTATTGGTAGTTAAGAAAGAATCCAAGAGGCTAAGATATCTGGGCTTTGTATAAGCATGTGGTGATATTCATTAACGAGTTGTTCAAAAAATAATAAACAACTTAATGAGTTTGGAATGAGAAATATTCCTTTACTTCAAAGAGATAGGCAGATATGTGGACTTAGCAAGAAGAAGGTTTATTATCCTAGTAAATGGAAAATTATCTTTTTAGATTTTTTTAGGGGGGTTGGAGGAAATAAATTTTATTTGTCTTACTTTTTAGAGAACAATAACTTCTTAATGGCTATTAACTCTTTCCCCCAAATCATTTAGGTTGATTTCTCCTGGGTCAAGGCCTTGGAGGGATAGAGTAATTATCTTCCTTTTGGGAGAATAATAGAGCATTCATTGTGTTTCTGTTTCATTTCTCTGCTGTCCACCAAGGAGTCTAGCTCATCCTGCCTTGGTAAACATTTTCTGAACTACTCTGTTGTTTGACAGCCCTCCCCCACACCCATTTACAGAAAAGGGAGCTGTCTCTCAAAAAGAATATATTCCACTTATCAAGAATTGCTCTCAACCAGAGGATTGTATTTTACTAGTTTTGTTTCAGAGTGTAAACATAGTGCTGCTTGTAATACAGTCTTAGAACTTGCAGAGTTCAGAAATTGCACAGTTTTACTTCACTTTGTAACTCCAGACTGTAAAAGAAGCCTAATTAGTGAATGAACCAGATCTGGAACCAAGGGTTTTTGGCTTCCAGCTTAGTGATTTCTTACTCATGTACTGACTTGCTTTCTAGTCAGCAGTCAATTACTAACATGTAAGAGTATTCTTACTTAGACTCTGGAAGAAAGGAAGAAGGGAAGAGAGGGAGAGAGGGAGAGAGAGAGAGGGAGAGAGAGAGAGAGAGAGAGAGAGAGAGAATAGAGGACAGGATAGGGGAAGGGGCAGAGGAAAAGTAAAAGAAAGGGAAGGAGGAAAGAAGGAAAAAAAAGAGAGAGAATTCTGGCCAGTACCCTGGTCTGTGAAGGTATATCTTAGTCCAGTGGGGCAGTGACAGGGATATAAGCCCTGGAACTCAAAGATCTTGGCATATGAATAGTGGGAAACACCAGTGAACCTCCAGAAACTATTTGTATTTTCTTTGAGTTAGCCCAAGAGAAGTTTCTTTTGGGTTCTTTGCTGTCCCCCTTTTCCTTCCCACTATTTTCCATCCTTAGGGGTCTGAGTTCTCTTACCCAGGCCTTGGCTGATGCCCAAATTGTATGGAAGGAAGGGCTCCATCACTGTAATGCATTTACAGCCTCCAGTTGTAAATGCAACAATTCTTTTCACTAGCACTATTTATTTTTTATGTCTTAATACTAGTTGCAGAATTTATGGAATAAAAAGTTCTCTGTGTGTGTATGTGCATGCATTTGTGTGTGTGTGTGTGTGTGTGTGTGTGTTTAAATGAGAGAGGAGAGTCACCAGCCTTTTAAAATCTGATGTAGAAGGAAAATGTCTTTATATCCACCATAGGTTCACAGCTGAGGGGTCTATGATGAAGACATAAAAAAGCATACAAGTCTGTTTAATGTCATTTTTGTGTGCCATAGGACTGTTTGTAAGAAAATGAAGACCCGAAGAGCGTTTTTATGCTAGATTTGATAAGGCATGGACAGTTGTGGAGCGGTAGGAAGAGGCAAAGTGCATGACCTAATTGGGGAGACTCAGCAAGGCCTGTGTGCTCAGATTCTTCTCCAGGACTCTTCCTCAGAGATAAGGATGCCCTTTTCCTCTGGGGATAGGTCGGGCATCTTTGACATGAGCAATTGGTTTTAATAGACAAGTAAAAATGTATTTATAAGGTGTACAACATGATGCTCTATTATATAAACACATTGTGGAATCACTAGATTGGCCCATTTAACATTAATTATCTTATATAGTTTTTTTATTAGAGCACTTAAAATCTATTGTATTAATAATTTTTAAGCACACAACGTATTGTTTTTCACGGTAGTCATCATGATACACACAGCATTATGGGACTTATTCCTCCTGCAAAACTTAAATTTTATGCCCTTTGACTAGCACTACAAAACTCCCACCCTTTGGCCCACTACCCAGCCTCTGATAACCACCATGCCCTGCTTCTGTGAGCTTGACCTTGTATACATTCCATGTGTAAATGAGATCCAGTGTATAGGTCCATCTGAACCTGGCTTATTTTGCTTAATATAATGGTTCCCAGGATCACCCATGTTGTCAGAAAACACAGATTTCACATCTAAGACTGAACAGTATTCCATTGTGTATGTATCTTGATGTATAATGGAATTTCATCCTGGTAAGCCTATCGTGAGTTGAAAATATCCAAGCCAAAAGCACATTCGATATACTGCTTAAGCAGATGAGCAATGCCGTGTCCTTCTTAGAAGATTGGCTCTTTGCCCCTAGAATGAATGTGTGGCTGCCTGGGAATGGTGGCCAGCTGCCCACCTCCCAAGAGTTTTGGAGCGCATGTCATTAGCACATGAGCTATCTTGGAGGAAAGATCAAAATTCAAAGTACAATCTCTACTGGACCCTATTCTTTTCCAACTATTATAAATTAAAAAAAAAAATCAAGAAACCTAGTCCAACTCTCATAAGTTAGGGAACTGTTAGTATATAAGACATTTCATTATCCATTCACATAAGATTCTTATGACCTGGTTTATGGACACTTTAGAGCATCTTTCCTAGATTTTATGGCCAGTTCTGGGAAGAAAGAAGAAAGATGAACAATGAGCTTTCTGCCTCTGTCATTTTCTGTAGGAGCAGGTGCCATATTTGGGGGTTAGCATGTCCCAAATCCCATCACTGGGTGGCTGGGAGGTCACCTTTGTGGTGACATCTCATCACAGGCACCTAGGGTGTAAGGTAAGGAGACCCCGTGTGCCCCTTTTCACCCAGGACTGCTGGTCAGTGTAGCAGAAGCTCAGGATGGGCCCTGGCGATGGGTGTGTGGACAGTAAAGGAGCATTAGTAGCCTTTTGTCATCAAAGCCAGGTTGCATTTTATATTTAAATCTTTTGGTTAGGGAGTCTGTGTTGCAGTTTTTAATGATTTTAGTAGTTAAATAGCAAGTTAAGGTTATATTTAAGCCATGTGTCCAGGAACACACAGGCCAGAGTTTGAAGTCCATGTAGGCATTGTATTAATGTTTGGAAGGTGAAGCTATGACCTGTAGAATGAGGGATGGGAGCTACCTTTCACCTCAAAAAATTCATGTCAACCTGGTGGTCTTCTAATGAAATAATGAATGACTTTTCCCCATAGAACCCCTCTTGCCTGAGTGTAAAGTCTTTTCTTCATTTTGCCAAGTCTTTTCATCCCTTGTTACCTGTTTTTCTCTACCTGGTTTCTCCACTTGCTCTCTGGACTACACTGAGTCTCCCAAGGGAAGTGCCTGAGCATGTCTTAGCCACCCTTTTATGGGGCAAGCATGAGAGAGTTTGCATAGTTTGGGCCCAGAGAGGGGAAATTGAAGACAGTTGAAGTTCTCCCAGTTGTGCCTAATGGCACAGATGTATGTATTCCAGGTATTAAGTAAAGGAGAAATCAATTTCCAATTTTCAGTAGGAAAAATAACAAAATTCAAGCTTTATGATACAAACTCTTCCTTAGTAACAGTGCTTGAGCTTTGTTGTCAGGATAGGAAATTTTGAGACGGAAAGGGATGCATTTTATTTTTCCCCCTTTTCATTTCATGAGATAGATCATTAACATAAAATCTAAGCTTTCAATGCATTTTTTTTTCCTCCAATACATTTTAAACAAGAGAATAGTGTAAAGGTCTCAAAGACACCAATTGTAGTTTATCATTGGCCTCTGTTATTGACAATTTGTTTTAACTGACAACACTGTATCTACTTGTGTTGTACAACATGATGCTTTCAGGCATGTATAGATCATGGAATGCTGCACCACACAGGCACACTGCGGTATGAAGTTGAAGGAGGAAAAGCTAGTGTTACCTTGTTTTTATAATTGGGGTATTTTATGATGCGAATGTTTATTGGTCAGTTTCCTGTCACTTAAACAAGTATCTTAGATACATAAACTTATTGTGAAAAAAAGTTTGCCTTGGATCACAGTTGTGGAGGTTTCATACCGTCTGTGTTCAACTGGCATGATTGCTCCTGGCCCCGTGGCCAGGTGGCATGGGTCTTTACCACATGGCTTTGTGGGTTGGGCATGGAAATCCAAACCATAGCCAAGTGTATGATCTATGATTGCGATTATTTTGTTGCTGGTCTTAGAAATGTAGTTATGTACATGGAGGGAATCGGAGGACATGTTCATCAAATAAGGCACACGCAGGAAGTCAGATACCACTTGTCCTCCCTTATATGTGCAAGCTGCAAAAAAAAAAAAAGTGGACCTCACAGAAGCAGAGCATAAAATAGTAGTTTCCAGAAACTGAGACGTAGGAGAGGGTAAGTTCATCTCAGGGCTTATCTGTTTTGTTTAATCTTTTCCAAGAACCAGTTCTTTGAATCATTGATTTTTTGTATTTTTTAAAAAATCATTTATTTATTTATTTATTATTTAGTACAGGGTCTCGGTATGCAACTCAGGCTCATAGTGATCCTCCTGTCTCAGTCTCCCCAGCACTGGGGTTACAGTTTTGGTAGCTGGCTTGGTGCTGGACTGGCATGGCATGCAGTACTAGAGATGGAACTGGGGTCATTGTGCTTGCCAGGCAGGGGCTTAGATGGCCGAGATATCTCTCCAGCCTCTTTATATTGTTTTTAATTTTAGTCTAAATCTCATTAACTTCTGCTGTGGTCTTTGTGCTTCCACTCCCTAAATTCAGTTTTGACTTGCATAATTGTTATTTTTCAGGCGTCTTGAGGTTCATCATAATTTATTTGAGCTTGCTCTGTTTTCCTAATGTGAACACTGATGGCAATAAGCTTCCCTCTTAGGATTGCTTTCATTGTGTCCCATTGGTTCTGAGGTGTTGTGCTGGAATCATCTTTTGAGTCTAGAAATTGTTTACTTCCTTCCTTGATTTCTTCTGTGACCCGCTGTTGTATTTAGGAGTGTGATATTAAGTATACAAGAATTTATACATTTTCTAAGAAACACATGCAACCTTACACTTTGAAGTCCCTGGAGAGGAAGGAGCATGGAAGGGGCGTCTTGTGGGGAAGAGTGGCTTATCGTGAGGGAGGTGCAGTGGCGCCTGCTAGTTCATGGCCCAGCCTACACTTGACCGACACATCTGCTTCTGACTGGACCATTGCTGAAAACAGATCCTGGCAAGCTTGCGGGGCTGGTACATGCTTACTTCAGTTACAAAAAGGGTGGCGATTGTCTCCACTTGGCTATTTGCTGGATGACTATCAAATTCTGTTTACCAGCAGAACCACGGCTAGCCTTTGCAGTGCTTTAGTGGGAATCAGGACAGGGTCACCTTTCAGCAGCTTCCCTGTGTGCGCAGTCACCGCTTCTCATGGAATGCCCACCTCACGGTGGAGAGAGGCCTTGCCCCTTTCTCTCCTACTCAAAATTCCTGATCTGTGGCATATTCTGCCAGTGGCCTTAATTCTGCCCAAAGACATAACAACTTGGTGAATAAATTCAAGCAGCAGTGGTTGTTCTCCGCAGGCTGTTACATTGCCAATACTATTTTCATTGTCCAGAATAGTATTTCCTTATATCATGTCTGGCAAAACAATTTATTTATTTTATAAAGCTTAATGCTAATATCAATTATCCTGTACAAAAAGAGTCCCAACCCTCAGATCCACATTGTCTATTTTCTTTTCTGAATGCTTGTAGTACTCGGTGTGTCTGCCTGTTTTCATAGGTCTTAATAAATATTTGTGTGTCTGTCTTCTGTAACAGAGTACAACTCACTGAGATCAGAAGTTGTATCACTCGTGTTTCTGTCTTCAGCTGTGGCTTATTGTTCAGAGGTAAATATGTGCACAAGTAAATGAATGAATTATAGTTTTGAACAAATTAGTGAATGAATGTGAATGAATGATTCAGACTTTGTACCTACCGTTGAGTGTTTCACTTAAATGTGGGACTCCTGGAGAGTATTTGCTAAGCAGCTGATTGAATTGTAGACAGCTGGAGAGATGGAGACCTGGCTCTTTGCCTAGAGCCTTGCTGGGGATTTATATTCCATTTGAGCTTGGACTAGAAATTAGTAAGAACTCTTACGAAGATTGGTTCTTTGGTTTTTACTTGACTTTCCAGAGTGATGGGACTTTCACAATATATGCTAGCAAATCCTTCAGTTTCCTGGATATTAGGCAAATACCTGTCTGATATTGACTCTGAAGTGTTATTGAGTAGGAGCTACATAAAGTCCATGAGGCAGCATCCAAGGGGGGTACACAGGAATATCCAGCACCATGGCTGAGGAAACAGAATCACCCTGAGGAGATATGGTGCCCTCAGGAGTCTTTGCGGAGCAGTGTCTGAGCTGAATATGGAAAGATGAATAAGATTTCAATTTGTGTATCCCATTGACAAATATTTACTTGATGTATCTCATCCTTTCCTAGTCAAAGGGATTCAAAGAAGGCTCAGCAGCAGTAAGCTTGTATTAGTTCCAGCTGTTTTATGCTGCAGAACACCTAAAATTAATAAAGTTCATTGTCTTATCCCATGAAGTATTGCTAAGTAAGCTAAGGTGACTCAATGGGCTGTGTACTATGTTAGCCATGTTCTAGTACAGACAAAAGTGAGGTTCAATACAAAAGTATCGAACAAAGTTTTTATTAGATTTCTTAGAGAAATTTGGTGTTTCACCAAATATATCATTTTTCTGTCTACTTGGAAAAGATTCTACCAAGAAAAACACTAAGGATATGTTATGGTTTGTGTTTAGTTGTCTCCCCAAAGCCTCATGCAGTCATGGGGTGGCTTCTGGAGTTTGTGATTGATTCTTGATCTAATGTTGGGATTAAGGGTATGAGTGCCCTGGGCAGATACTCTGCATTACAATGTAGGGAGGAGAGAAAGTCTAGCTAGCTGCCTGAGCTGTTGCCACTCCCTTTTCTCTCTGCTCTCTGCTGCCATCATGAAAGGTTGCTCTGTGCCATGTGCCACTCTGCCTTGGAGCCAGCTGAGTATGGACTGAAACTTGCACAAACTATGAGCTAAATAAACCTTTCCTTCCTTCATTTTGGGTATCCAGTATTTTGTCCCAGCAATGATAGAAGAGTAACTGAGACAGGATAAAACCATAGATAAGAACAATACTTAGAAACTTATCCAGGAAGATGGGTTAGAAAAAGCATGTTTTAAATTCATCAAGTTCCTCAATATGATGAGATGTGGGGCTGTTGGTTTTCTTTTCTCAACTGCTTTTGTCTTTCAAGTTATACTGTGTCCTGTCAAGACTACTTAGTTCCAGACAGATACTCTTGTAAACCTGTTCATCCATTCTCCAGAGAAGTTCAGCTTAAGGGATTAGAGCAGCTTTATGTGGTACAAGGGCGGCAACTGTAGAAGGAACTGAAAGGTGGACAAGATGATTGATTGGTTTATCAAGCATTTCCATGAGTCAAGTCATATGCTGAGGAAGTACTGCCAATAGCTAGGAAACTGGCCTTCAAGGAACCCAACCAGACTGCAGATTTAACATTCGAAATAAGACAGTGAAATCAGGATCAGCTTTATGTTTCACTGTTACTCCTTCACTCTGACATGCCTGGCTGAAGTTCCCCACAATAGGCACTTAATCTGTGTCACATCTCTCTAAGCAGCATCAGAGGCATTCAGTGTGGAATGCAGGGGAAGGAATCCTAGGAGACAATAAAGACCTTTTATGGAAAAGAACTTTTATGGAGAAATGGTAGGAAACAAGAAGGAAGACTGTTGGAGACTGGAAAGGGCCCTGGGGGAGGGGAAGGTAAGGGATTGGCGGTGATCCCAATAGTTACAAATGTGTATCAAGCGACCAAAGCAGGCATCATTATTTTGTATCACAAACATACACTTAAGGAACAAAACAAGAGCCTTTATGACTTTAGGATTTCTATGAGGTCTCTGTGCCTAACCCATAGTTAAAATAAGCCAACAGATATTAATTGCATAATATTGTATTATATACAACAAGTCTTTTCCTGGAAAAAAAAATTATTGTAAAACACTGTTCTCCTGGCAAAATTTTTGTAGCCAGTTTAATGAACCTGGATTACTTTTCACCATTTAGAAAAGTATTGTCTTTATATTAATCCCAGCATTTGTATTCCTGCTTTAACCAGCAAGTGCAGGTGTTTAATGACACTATCTAGGACAATGAGCTGAAGTGTACCTGGCATTCAGAGAGAGTCCCGTATCAAGAGGCAGCAAAACATGAAGTGGCTCTGCACTGTACTACAGAAGCATTTGCAGCCTAGCTGATGTTATATAAGTGATTTGTGGACCTGAGGCTGCAGGGGAGATAACAGCTACCCCTTCCAGTCTGAGGGAGCCTCTATGAGCCATTTCCATTTTCTTGTGCTGGTAAATGAGTGTAGCTCTGTGCTCAGGCCATCTAAGAGACTCACAGTTTGTCTTTGTTTAAAAAGAAAAAAAAGTCCAAACCAGCCTGTCCCCGATGAGCCTTGCCTTGTGAAAACATCCCTAAAAGCTATGAGTGTTTCTTTCCTCTTGTTAAAATGGCCGTGCTTTGAATTTTGCCACAGTGAGAGTCATTTCCTGCTTGTGGTGCAGTGTGGGCTTTCTCACATTCATGTGCCTGTCAAGTGATAGCCTGGCTTGGTTGAAGGCCACAGGAAGCCAAAAGGAAGTGAGAAGTGCAGTGTCTTCTCGCTACAATCATTGGTTCATCTTGGGGACAGGGTGAAAAGAATGGTCTGATGGGTGGGTAAGAGAGGGCTTGGAGGAAGAATGCCTCAGGTTTCATCTTCTACATGGTGGCATATGCCTCGCTCTTGCTTAGCACTGACTACATGAAAAGGTCACAGTGAATTGTACCTGTTCTTAATCTAAAGACAGGGCTAAGAAGGACAGTTGACGGTACTGTCACCAAGCGTCACCTTCTGTCCTCATGAAAATGCAGTGGCCCATTTGGGGCCAAGAAGGCACATCCATGCCTATAATTCCTTCAGCCTTGTCTTATCCCTGGTGAACTTGGCCAGGCTATATCATCCAGGCTTGAATTTTACAAATACCTATCAAGCATGAGCTGTGCCCTGGTGTATAGTGCCACGTGGGGTAGCAGATAGGAACCTGAAAGATGTCACATCAGTATCAAACAGTCGAACAGGGCTACATAAGGAGGCAACCAAACACATTACACACTATCGTATAACAAGGACCAACAAAGGGCGCAGAGTGTAGGCATAGTTCAGAGGCAGTCAGGATTTCATGGAAAAGGTGGAATTTGAGCTGGATGTAGGAGAGTGGTAGGGAAGCCACGTGGAGAACTTAGTTGAAGCCCCTGTGCTTGTGCACCAAATGCTGATAACACCTGTTTCCAAGCACACAGTGTTTTTACTCTTAAACCACATTAGAGTTTTAGGTGAAAACAGAGGTCTTTACAGAGGTCACAGGTGTGGACATGCAGGACACTGCAGGCTAAGCACATGGTAAGCGCATCATCATTGACCACAAGCTGAGAAAACCTGATAGGCTCCAGGTCAAGTCTGAAGCCTTTCTACTCTGAGAAAGGTACAGACAAATCCATTCATAACTCAGGAGGGGGCTTCTAGCACAGTTGATGGGTTCTTCAATTCCCTTCTCTTTGTATAGATACGAAGCTATTAAGTTTTCATGTAGTGAGTAGGATCCATTTAAAAGCAAAGACCAGTGTGAAGCACACATTTTGTCAAGGTTGGTTAGTTCTGTCCCTTTGGGTGTCATCTCAAATTCTTCTAAGCCAGGAGGTTGACTCTAAATAGCTGAAACTTGGGATACAAAACACATTGATTTCTTTCAGTTCTTGTTCTATTTAGAACCAACTGGAGACCAGAGCCACAGGAGGGTCCATGGAAATTTACCTTTCCTAGCACATTTCCAAGCTGTTGGAGAGGGTCCTAGGAGTGCTCTGGTACGTCTGAAACTCTGCTCCTCCTTGACTTAGCAAGAAAATACCCTTTTCATCTGGAGCAGGAAAGCCTGGCTATCTGGAAAGACCTGAGCCCAGATTCGAGAAGGGGCTTACCCCAGTCTCCTCACTCTCTGCCCAATACTTAACATTTGCTATCCAATTGTTGCTGTGGAATTCTCCTTAATTATTTTTTTTTTTCCTTCTGTAAGAACTTCCAATTCATTCAGTCTGTGTATCAGTGTAGTCTCTTTTCCCTCCTCCTTCCTGGCTCAGTGAAGCCCTCTTTCCTTGCTCCAGAGAACCCAGCACATCAGGCTCTGCTCATTAGGTTTTGTTTTTTTTTTTTTTTAATTCGAACGCATTAGGCAACAAAGGAAGTGGTCTAACAAGTGCTTCTAAACAGTAAACAGCTGTATTGTGTCAGGTGGCTTGAGCGATGTCTTACTAACTTATGTGCTGTCTGGCTGTAGGAGGGAACTCTTTAAAGCAAGCTTTGAAGACTTGTGTGCACATTTGCCCTGGATTTGCTTTTCTTTCATCTGTTCTCTGCATTGCCAATGTGTGGTTGGAAAGCGCAGTTCAAAAGGAAAATCTGTAGTAGAGAGTGATGGATTCTTTGCAGAATGTGTTGTGACAAAGCCGGTTGGAGCTGAGCACTGGGGATGAACACAGCTACGGGGAACCAATGTGCCGCAATCCCTGCCGGGCCCAGGAAGGGCCTTGCACTCAATTCGTGTATCACCAGGTGGGAGTGTCAGGGAGAGAATTTTGTTCATGTTAAGTGTGGCTTCAGCTTCCACTTTCCTACTCAGGTTTTGTGATTGTAAAGGTGTAATACCTGTGACAAAACACAGGATAACAAAGTACCGACCAAATATAGGATTATGATACATGTTTTGTTCGAGGACAAGGAATTTTTCCTATAGATGAATTGAAACATTTATAGAAAAAATAATATGAAAAACTTGGAAACTAGCATTGGGATTGTAAACGTAGTTCCCACGCTCTCCCAAATGGACCTTCTTGCAGGGAATGGAGGGGCGGGAGGGAGAGGGAAAGTGGAGATAACTTTTTTTAATGGAGTGACTCTGATTCCCTGTGATTTCATACCACCCTCTCAGATCTCAAAGAGCAAAGAGAGTGTTGCAGTGCACCCAAAGGCCTGATGTCAAGCAGTCTCTGTATAGATGAAGTGCCAGTTGTTGGAAGGGCATGGTGGGCACAAGGGAGAGACTGTCCCCTAAGGGCGGCCTGTCGATGTCTGCCTTCTGGAGTCTGAGCTCAGCTCTTACAGCAAGTGGGCACTGCCGACCACCAGGACATGGAGACATGAGGTGACTCGCGGTACTTGATTCTTTCAAGGCTACGGCTCAGGGTGTCTCCTTGCTCCCAAGGGGGAATCCAGAGCCTCACCCCAGGCTCACACTCGTGTCTTGTCTATGCTCTTGGCCTGTGGAAGTAGCACCTTTCAATGTTTAAAAAATATATTTAAGATAGGCAACATTGCACTTTAGTTGCAAAATTTCTTAGCGCAAACACGGTGATGCTGGGGTCTTTGTGCTGGTCAGTAGTTGCGCCTTCTCAATAACTGTGCCTCATCTGAGTTGGCTCATGTGTGTGGAGGTAAGAGCTCCATTGCTTATCCCAGGGTGAATGGTGCTCTAGAGAAAGTTGCACCCCCTCACCCTGTGCTGTATCTGCCCTTCATTCCGAAGCAGAAACTAGTTCCACAGTGGAGACAACCTTGAGCAAGCTTGTGGGATGGAATGTATGATGCCCAGGCTGTCCAGGGAAGTATGGGGTGCTTGGTGGCCAGGATGTTTTTGTAGCAAAGAAGCCCAAGAAGAGGACAGTTGTGTGCCACACAAAACATGTGCTTACCACATCTGCTTTTAGGTCATGGTGTTTGCATTGTGTGTCTTAGCTGTGCCCCCTCAATACTACAGGGACACACTGATTCCTTCAGTGCAAAGCCAGAGTCCTGAAACTTTGTTTAGAGGGAGAAACTGCTTAGGAATTGACTAGGAAAAGTCAGGGAAATGAAGGGACTGACATTGTACTCGTTTCCCTATTCTATGAGAGAAGTCGGGGGCTTGGTTTTACTTTTATGCAGCCAGGTTTTCCTGGTTATAAAAGGCCATTTGTGGAATTTTGTTTTGGAAATGTGGGTTCTTGGTACTGAGGGAATAACTCTGGCTGGTCGCAGTTACAAGCCAGCCTGAGTCTTGTGGGTGGAGGAATGCTTCATAGAGAGCTTGGGCTCTCAGGGTTGCTGGAGGCAAGTGAGTTCTCCCAGTGTGGACCAAGGCGAAGACCTGAGGGAAGAGGAAGAGCAGCTCCATCTGCAGCTCAGTGCTTCTCCACCCTCAGTGAGCAAACAGCCCTTTCCCCTTTCAATAAACACATCTGGAAGGCCAGCGCTGATGCTTCTGTGGCTTTTGACAATGAGATATAAGTAGTACCTAAGCCCTGAGGTCATACATTAAACTGAAGAATACTCTGCCTTTCGTGAACCCTAACTTCCTAATTAAAAACCCTGACTCCATTTTGCATAAATGAAAATTCCAGTTAAAGCCAAATACATTGGCAGTGCTAGCAATTTGCTGAAGGTAGATGCTGCCAATAACTCCATCCATAAGAGGCTGAAGGAAATAAAGTAGCCTGGTGTCTTAGACAGCTAAAGTGCTCCCTTTGATGGATTATTTATTTGCTCATCAGCCCAATGGGGCTTGTAAGAAATGCATCCTTTAAAACTAACACCAGGTTTTGGTAAATTGCTCCTGCCTGTTACTGAATTAAATAGATTCCTGTCGCATCTGAAAAGTCTATGGTTCTAAGCTTAGTTTTTTAAGTACATTAGACAGTCTACTACTAGCCTTTTCTTTTTTCTGTTTTTCTTTTGGTGGTATTGGGGATTGAGCACAGGATCCCTGCTCTGAGCTAGCTCCCCTGTCCTTATCTTAAATTTTGAAATACGTTTAAGTGCCTGTGTTACCCAGGCTGGGCTCGAACTTGTGGTCCTCCTGCCTCAGCAACCAGAGAGCTGGGAGAGCATGCATATTCCACCATACCTGACTACTAGGCTTTTCTTAGATGTCTGACATGTGAGCCCCCCTCTTATAGTATACCAGGAGCTTTTAGGTAATGGCAAATATGACAAAAACTTGCTCCCTCTTTTGAAGAATTCACTCTCACTGTTATAGTACATTGCAACACAGTAGACATTCAACATGCGCTTATGGATTTGTGGAGAAGAAAAAGCTGCTAATTTTCCCTGGAATCATCAGGACTTCCAGCTGACTCGCTCAGCCTGTGCTCCAGGAGGCGGTCACCTGATCCAAAAGCCTGGTCACCAAGCTGCTACATTGTACGTGCTAAGCATCATTCTTGCCTGGACTTCTGTATGGAAGACGATTTCCTGCTTCCCCATCCCGCTCTGTGTAATCATATCCACACTTCTCTGCACTCTATGAAAGGCTTAGGCTTTCTATCCCTTTTCACCTTCTATTCATTCAGCCCTTACATATTTATCAAGCAGCTGCTCATGTGACTGCCTTGTACCTGAGGAAACATTGTGCCAAGCATTACATTTCTATAGATTTTCTTAGTTGTTCTTTGTTGAGCTCAAGAAACCAGCAGTCCTGCTTCCTAGGTTCCACACTCATTCAGAATATGGTGCTGAGAATATGAAGCATTGTAGAGGCTGAGGTTTTGTGGTTACAAGCAGCAGACATTTACCTTTGCAGGACATAGTCATTGAAAGGCTGTGTGAAGGCTAGGCAGGAGTAGACTCCAAGAACTCCACGTGGGAATCCCTGAAATCTGTTGTCTTAGTGTGTTTTCTGTTCCTAAAACAAAATATCCAAGATGAAGCAGAGATATAAAGAAGAGATATTTTTCTAGTTTATGCTTCTGGAGACTGGAAAGTCCAAAAGGTGGTTCCGGCTTCTGCTCAGCACCTGGTGAGGCTTTCTTGATGCGTCGGGAAGTGGTAGCCTTCGTAGGATGAGAGAGTGAATGTTTCAGTTCCCTGTTCTTAGGAAGCCCCATCCCACCATGGGGCCCTATCTTCATTGCTCTCCCAAGGCTGCATCGCTAAGTTCCACTGACTCAGGAAGTCAGAGCCAAGTTCATATATAACACATGAACTTTTGGGGACACATGCCAGTCACAGCACCTGTGACTCTGTTACTCTCTTTGGCAAAGGGTTGGTGCAGATGGGTCCTAAACCCTTGGTTTTAGGACCTGTGGCCTTTAGAACTGGGAGAGAATAAATTTGTGTATGTGTCTTTTGTGTGTGTGTGTGTGTGTGTGCGTGTGTGTGTGTGTGTGTATTTAGTACAGGGGCTACAGGGTCTCACTATGTGGATCAGACTTGTAGTGATCCTCCTATTTTCAGCCTCCCTAGTGCTGGGATTACAGGGGCGTGCCACCACATCCAGTCTCAATCTCTGGCTCAGTGCGCCCTCTGGGCGGGGCCTGCATGGCAGGCCTGGGATAGAACCCGGCCGCTGCACTCTGCCTAAGCAGGTGCTTTAGTGTGTGTTATAGTTTGTGTATAGCTGTCCCCCCAAAACCTCATGCAGTCTTGGGGCAGCTTCTGGAGTTTGTGATTGATTATTGTGGGTGT